>CAIGRB010102317.1:0-24333 GCA_903798255.1 Fraxinus quadrangulata | reverse complement strand
TGAATTTAAAATTTAAAATTGTTCTTTTTAAATTTTATCCTTTTTTTTTTTTTTTTTACTCTTTTTTCAAACACGTGATGCCATTTCTTATTCTTTTTCCTAATTAAGTTCGATAAGTTCTACCCTAAAATTTTATTGATTCGATTGACCAAGTAAAAAAAGTATGATCCTTGTCGAATTTATTCTCAACTCACTTTAAATAATTTCATAATCAAATGTATCTAAGGTGGATTGAAATCACGTGTTGCATATATATATGGATTGTGGTACCAAATACAAGGACTAAATTTCACTCACTCACAATTACTGATATTGCGCATAGACGCTAATTAATGCATATGGTAAAAAAGTTTTCAATTTTCTTTTCCGCAACAAAACATAATTGGTATATATTGAAAAAATTTCTATATTAAATTCAATACATACCTTTGCAATATCAATAGAATTGAAGTGCACTACATCAATGCATGTATATTAAGTCAAACAAAATAAAGATAAATTTTAAATGAGTACAAGTTAAATTTGTTATCTATCAACGAATTTATATGCCATGTAATCGATACTTAGTATAAGATAAGCACCGATACTCGTCACATCATTTTTAGGGGCTTTATATCAATGTCAAATATGGGACCCTATAAATATTTAAAAATTATTAAGTAAAAACATTCAAAATCATAAAAATAATAATATAAAACTTTCAAATGTCTAAATTAAGTTTATTCTTCTAGAATTTTTCGATAGAAAGTCAACAATAATACTATTACAATCAATTTGTTTTAGAACTTTTTTTCACTAGACACCGTAACCAATCAACCTTTCTCATGACATTGTTGATCAAATGTAGGATTTTATTAACTTCAATTTTGAGGAGTTGCTTTTGACAGATGCATCTATAACTAATAATCAACGATATTCTATAAGAAACCCATACATTTGAAAATAATAGTCCATCACTTTAATATAGTTTAACGCTTAAACTCACCTTTTTAGTCTATTTGACAAACAATTTCTCACAATACGTAGTTCAGAAAATAAATCTTGTCCATAATATCAGGATTTTTGTTGTACTTTAATTTTTTTTAAAAAAAGTTTATTATACCAACACTTCAAATAATTATCATCTACAATCTTTATTTTTCTTTCAATGAAATAAAAAATCAAAAGTATTTTCATATTTTTTAAATTGTTCAAACCTTACTTTTTAAGTGAATAAAGAGCATGATCAACTATATATAACTAATAATCAACTCTAAAAGATTTTTCAACTAAATATATGTTATCTCATCATTGAAATTTTTATAAAAATATTTATTTTGATTAATAATATCACTCCGTTTGATCTCCATTCTTTTCCAAAAAATGCATTCTTACATCACATCAACACTGTTTGCTACAGTGATCATGTTCTCATTTGAAATGAACTTTATTCCATTTTTACATTTTGCCCTTCTACCATCTTTTTACTTTGAAAATTGAAATACAGAATTTGGTTTCCAAGACCAGCAACGGCTGACATTTATGAACTCATGTGAAAGTGAATTTTGGCCACTTTGAAATACGTGTACATCTCGGTTATATGGCATTGTCAGCTGATTCGCTTCAAATAGATATGAATTTCATCGTACAGGTAGAAATATTAACGTCAACATATTCATCAAATTATTTTCCCACATTTGTAGTACACTAGACATGTGCAAAATGTTATGTTTCGAAAAAATTACGTCGTTAATGTTGATGTGCTATATAATCGGAAAGTTTTTCCCATTCACTTCGTTGCATTTTAGGTGTTTTTTTTTCGGCATGCATTTCATCTTTAGCGTTAGGTAGCTTCACCTCGGATGTATATTCATCTGTTTCTGCTCTCAAACGTCTCGTCCACAAATACCCATCGTTGCAACGACAATAACAACTTGGGTTTGAAATGAATAGCTAAGCATACGGTCAATGATTTGCCATCTTTGCTTCCACACACCAAAGGCATGTTCAATAACGTTTCTGTATGAAGAGTGTTTGTAGTTAAACCTTTTATGTGCATTTCGAAAATGATAACGACGAACTGTTCTATTATCGTGGAACTCTTGAAAATGATATAATGTATCCGATCCTTTGTACGGGGCCGTATATCCCGATCTATGAGCAAACTTGGAGTCAACCAGATAATACTAACCCAATCTTGGTAGTGGGAAGTGAATTTCTGGACTATATATATCACGAGATAGTATTCGAGCGTCGTGCGTATTTTCGATGGTGCTAGTAAGCACGAACGTGAAACTCAAATTAAAATTACATGTAGCCAACACATTTTGCGTCGGTACTCCTTTTTGGCTTATTAAATTCACCCGCTCGTGACGCGGTAGCATACCTTTCACATGCATTCCATCAATAACACCAATGCAATCTTGAAACAAGGGATGCTTAGTTGGGTTCGGTCTGTAGGTGTCTTCACCCTCATTATAGTTTGGATTTGGTTGTATGAGATGTACCGATAACGCAACAACGACACGAAGAACCTCTTTGAAGTAATGACATACTATTTGCAACAAATGACTGAAAATCTTTGTCACCTGTCGGTATTCATTTCCATGTGCTAATATGCATAAGAACATTCCAATTTTCTCATAGATATATACCTGCTGGCTACTGCATAAGCCGTATTCGTCACCCAAAATATGTGTCAAGTGTCACAATAGTTGTGGTTACATTTGGAACTCTAGATAGTACATATGCCCATTCTCTTCCATTACTTCCTTCATAAATATGTGGCAATTTCTTGAAAAATGAAATCGTGAATACGATGCCGTTGTTTGCGACTGTAGTTACTGGCGTTGCTTACTACGATTCTATAATATGTAACCCATGTCATTACAGCCAGTTGGTTAAAAAACTCATCATCATCGACTTCTTCTTCCTTATTGAAGACCCGATAAAAGCACACAATTGAAGTTAAGATCGTCCATCGTGTAATTGAAGACTAAAAAATGTTTTCTTTTTTCTTGTGCGGAAGAAGTGAAAAAGTTTGATTACAGTACAAACTTGTGTTAGTGACCTAAAGAGTTCACTTATCTTTACTATTTGTTCCAAAGAACTAATTTATAGAAGAGTATATAAGGTTGGAACGTGTTTTCTTTGATTGACCTTTCAATGCAAGTTGTACCAACTATTCAAAAGAAAGGATATATGTACTATATGGACATATGAGACATTTATTCTGTTGTTGTTGACATATTCCCAAAAAAAGTGTTACGTTCCCTACAAGAGTTGTCTATCATGAATGCACTTTTTTTTTTTTATCAAATACCATAAGAGATGGAACATAATGTTAGAAAACAAGGGTAAAGGTACACGAAATTGTAATTGTCCTAGGGAAAAACAAAAAACCCACGGATGCTAGAGTTGTGTCACTAATGGAGAGATTAGTTACGCTCATTAAACTGCAACTCAATCCATTGAAATTTCTCATCTGCGTCTCTCATGACGCCAAGCATATCTCGATAGTGCTTCTGTGCTAGAAGCGTACAGACATAAAAGTAAAAGAGGGTGTGTCGCTCGAGCCTTCCAGCAGCAAGCAACTCTTCGACAAAGGCAACTCCAGTATTTTCTGTCGGCGGCATAATGGTATTTACCTTCACTACTACTTCATTCACGACACTGTTTGTCCAGTCAACAAAAAATGACAAGTCTCGAGCAGAAATTTTCTTTTTCTTCCCTTTTTCCATAGTCATCGCTGACTTCATTTTTTCGCCGCTTCTAGTATTGAAAACATTCATGCTTGAATTACATTTTTTTCGTCTTCCTCATCACTTGAACCAGCACTCTCCTCATCGACATGGATTGCATTCCCTGTGGTCTTCAACTACACTATCCTCAAACAAATCGAAGCCCATACGACATAACTTTTTTGGGCTCACTGAGTACTTGTCACCGTCAAACTATTGTCGAAAAGCTGATGATATCAGATGTAGATCTTATTGACTTCTTTGTCTTTAAAAACCTTGTAGTCCTTGTTCTCCTGCAATAACGGTTACACAATAACACAAACAGAAGTGAGTTGAAAGCGAAAACATTATATCCTCATTGACATAGCACAAAATAGAGAATAAAGGAAAATAGTTGTGGCATTTGATTGTAAAGGATAAAATGATTATAGTACTATGACATTCGATTCGCAACTTTGTAATTTCAACATAGTTACATCCCCTCTGTGAGCATATGAGAAAGACTAGAGCTAAATATGGGCATCAGCTTGACAAAACTTGAGCATAAAAGCTCCAAGATGGAATAATGATGAGACATTCCATACAAGGTAACAAGTTTACAATATTGCAAGGTTATAAGCATATGAACTTTACTACATACTACATGCCCTAGTGCAAGCTACCGCCTCTTTCAATTCATGAAATTATTATCACATTGTAATAATATATTTATGCCCATTTCTCACTTCATCATTTCTAGAGCACTTAAAACAGATCACAACAACATGAAAATGAGACCAACAACATGTATGAGCATTATAAAGTTAATCAATGTAATAGGTAAAATTATATATGAAAAACACCCAAAACGCATCAATATACTATATAATCCCACGTTTTGGATAACATGACCCATTCCTAAACAGCACAGCCTCGATAGAGCAAGTTCCAACTAAAATCAAAGATTGACACAATCCCTCGTCCTCAAATTAAATGGATGTTATTTTCATGAATAGGGTTCGGACGTGGCCACGGTAACAGAGTACACAAATGCAAGTGATATAGTCATGTTTTACGAACTTGGCAATCTTGGCAGCACCGTACCTTGGATTTTTCGGGTCAAGGGCACTACATGACGGAGATTATACTATAGGCCACAAGGATTGACGGAAGTTGAGTAAGAGTTGAATCAAGGGAAAGTGTCGGCAACATTTGGGTAAAGGGTAAATGTGGGAATTGATTTTTGCAATATCAAGGTCTGTACAATAAGGATGAAGCGTGTTGTTTGTCAACCATTGTTCCAACATTCTGAATTTTACTACAAATCCAAAAACAATTTGGCCCAAATAGGTGCTATGTTTTTTTTAAGAAATGTAGGTTCAATTTTCATTTGAGCAGCAATTTTTTAGTAGTTATCTTGTCAGATTCAAATTAAGTTTTTATATATGTTTCAAAAAATGAAATAAGTGCTTTCAAATGACTAATAACAACATCAATAAAAATGTCCTCACTTTGCAACATTTTGCTTATTCTATTAATAACTGACAATATATTATATCAAATAACCATGAAAAACAAGAAAATTCATAATGTTAGAAGATAAACTTTTAAAATATCTAAATACCTTATCACATGTATCTATCAAGTGTTCTAAAGCAATTTTTATTCTCAACGCTTGAAATCTTATTGCTTTAACACTTTTAACTTGAGTTTTTCAATGTATTTGTGATAGTGACTTGAGTGTCACATATTTCACACTATCACAAGAATTTTCCATTTCACAAACTGCAAAGCTAAGAATACAACATTTGGCAAAGTTCAGTGATCCCGTGGGAAACTTGGAAAATCTCAATGATCATTTGGAAAAAAATGTATATTTTAAGAGACTAGTCCGTTTCTAAAATCGACGCAACTATTCAAATGGACATGACTCAATGAGCATAAACATTAGAAAACAAATTATAAAGATTTATGAAAAGAACCTTTGGACGATAATTCAAAACACACATAAGGTACAAAAGGTTAGAAGCCAAGTGAGTCACCATTCTCCATAATATATAATCTTCAATTTGCCGCAATAGATTAAATTATTTTGTCCAAGTTAACCTGAAAGCATGATAGACAAATCTTTGAAATTTACATGTCATTAATTAGAAACATTTAGATGCACAACCTTGTCGAGCTCTCATGTACTTTCTCAAGCCAACATTCAGACCTTGTATCTATACTAATTTGTGAGTGCCCTATCTTTTAACCAGTTCAATAGCCTCAATGCATATGTGAATATGCATAAATGTGTTGGCATATGTGAAAACATATGTGAATGAACAACAATGTAGACCTGAAACAAATAACAAAATCTTACCAAAAAAATTAATAACAAAATGATGAACTTTGCCAAAAGTTCCCATGTAGTCATTGAACTTTACCATATGTTCACATTGGGTCACTAAACTTTGCCAAAGATTCCCTAAGCAGTTACTCAACTTTGTAGAAATTGTTCACCTCATCGGCAATCTTGCTTACTTGGCCAACAAACAAACATGCCACGTTACTTGCTCCATTTGACATGTTACCTTGATTTTGCAACTGACTTTAGGTCAGTGATGGATGGAGTCCTCGATTTGCAAAGTTCAGTGACTACGTAGGAAAATTTTGAAGTTCAGTGACCCCGATGTGCGTGTAATGTTTTATATAACTCCTATTTGATATGGCTATAAATCAAATTTTTAGTAGATTTTGATAAAATTTATGAATCTCATGAAATGTATAATCAAAATTAATTGTTAATTTAACTTAGATTTTTATCATCTTTTTTCACTAAATCAAAAGCCACACCTTTTCTAATTTACCTGCAACAAATTTTCTGTACCTGAAAGCCAAGTACTTGACAATACAAAAACAATCCATAATTTTGTGTGAATTTATTCGTAGTTTAAAGTTTTAGATAAGCAATTATTCAAAATTCATTTTTAATTTTAACTTAGATTTTTTCATCTTTTTTCACTAAATCAAAAGCAACACCTTTTCTAATTTACCTGCAACAACTTTTCTATACCTGAAAGCCAAGTACTTGACAATACAAAAACAACCCGTAATTTTGTGTGAATTTATTCGTAGTTTAAAGTTTTAGATACGCAATTATTTAATTTGGTAGAAGAGTAGGTGCAGAGATACGAGCTACTAAAATTTTAATTGTTTAACATGTTGTAGGAGATATCATGATAAGTCAAATAGAGTGGTAATTCATGCATCCAACTCGAAATATATTACTAACAACTTTGTTGTTTTTGCATAGAGGTAACTCAAATATTCATATAAAAATTGATACTCTTTTCGGAAATAAGAATCACTTTGTTGTTATAATAGACAATGAAGTTCTTTGTTTTTTAAGTAAAAATTGAATTTGACTAGGAAAACAATACTACAATCAAATTTTGCAACGTTCTTGTGAGTTCACACAAAGTTTTATGTTTTTCTTTTCTCCTTTTTTCAAGTGATCATTTTGCTAAATTCAAAATGCAATGGTACACAAGATTCCTCTTCTTTTTTCGTATGAGAAACTATCAAAGCCAAGAATGATGTGCTCTTGTACGGTGGTCTGTACATTTTATTCAATATTGTGTGACCAAAAATAATAATAACAAAAAAAAAAGAAAAAAAAAAGAAAAAAAAATTATATTAGATAAAACATTGATTTTAAGATTGAAATTTTGTCGAACCTTTATAAATGTACGAATAAAATGTGGTAACTAAACTAAACTAAACTGCAAATCGGGTTTGATTTGGGTAATAGAACGTTTTTATTTAAGTTTGAAATTTTGTCAAACCTTTATAAATAGTTAGTTTATAAATATGTGAAAAACTACCCAAGCCACACTGTTTATCCCTAAAAAAATAATGAAGATTGAAATATAAAAAGAGAACATGTCAAGTCCTGGAAGAGCATAGATGGTCCGGTTACCTAATTTTTAGGCGTGTCGGGTTCAACAACTTACACCAACAAATAGAATAGAGAAAACTAAAAATGTAAAAGTAGAAATAGATACGGTGATTTGACTTAACTTTATCATGTCGAGAGACAGTCAATTTGTGCTTTCCTTATTGATATTTATTTTGCTTTGAAATCAAAAGGTGAAAATTAGGGGAATATGGACTGAAATTTCATATTGAATACATACATTCCACAAGAATCATTTGTGGCTATTTCCGAGAAAAATCTCTAAAAGGAGTGTCTTTGATTTATTAGATTGGTCCACGATTCTAATAAATTTCGATTTCACTGTACGAGTCTTTTTGAAAATGTAGATGCAGAAAAAGTGTAATAGGAAAATCCCCATAAGCAAGTTCGGTTAATATTGGAATCAGCGTCCACAATACATCTTCTTTTGTCTAATTTTAATTTGGCAACATAAAAGTGTAATTCATTTAATTTAATCACAGCCATCAATCAGAACATCACATAAATTCCCTAGACTCTCCATCCTTGGATCGCCTTAACAGACTATATAAATTCAACTGAACTTGACACACAATTTGAAACCAAGAAGGACATACACAAAAACACCTTAGTTCCTTGTAAAAACCTCAAAAGTTGTCTGTTTGTTTCTTAACAAAAGAAAAAAAGATACAAAACATGGCCGGTAAAAGCTCGAGGACACCACCTTTTTCTTTTTCTCTCTTCAACATCTTCAAAGGCAAAAGCTCGAGGACATCGAGGTCGGAAAGTACATGGGATAATGATTCTATAAAGGCTTATAAAGTATGGCCTAGTGATGAAGATAGAGACCAGTGGGTGGCTGAGCCTGGAATTGACCAGAAAGCTTCTGCTTACATCTCTGTGACGACGGACAAATGGAAAAATGTCGCGGTAGCCAACTAGTTATTGCTTCATGATCACAGTTACAAGTTTCACATACATTATTGGCACATTTGGTAGGAGAATTATATAGGGCTAAAAGACTGGCTAGTTCCGTTGAATACTGCGACCAAACATGTGCTATGTATTTACTTGTTTCAATAATGATTATATATGGTTATCTAGTTTACGAATTGAAAATATCGAATGAGTAATACTAAGATTTATTTGCTTATGCCTATGGTTTGGTCATTGGCATGGGTATGATTTCCGAGCAAAATTCGAGCAAATTAAGTTTCAATGCACTTCTGTATGGTTTGTTATGGACCATGTTTGACTTAAAAAATATCATGCAGATTACAAGCTTCAAAGCATCTTTTTTCCGTGACTTTGAAATTTGGGATATATTCATACAAAGTTTAGGCTTGTTATTCAAGTCTAATTCAATTAATAGTTTCTCGAACAAAGTAATTCCAAAGTGTGTACGCGTATGTACTCTTGGCACATTGTTCATGCTGTTGGAGTCCACATCTAAGCCTGGACATGGAAAGTAGAAACAATGCTCAGTTAAAATCTACAGTTGAGGGTTTCATTATTTTGTTTATATCCATTTGTAAATATCATATTTTTTAGTCGTGAAATAGTACTTGAATGGACTTTTAACCATAGAAGTGCTCTATGAACATAATATGTTTCCACAAGTTAAAAATTGTTCCGCAAAAAATTCTCTAAGCTCTTTTATGTAGGAATTAAAATCCAAATTTTAATTTAAATCAAAGGGCTCCATTATTCAAAAAATTATTTTCTTTCTTTCTTTTTTTATTCACATTTTTCAATATAATAATATTACATGTATATCCATTTTTAAAAAAACTTTTAACCACATTTCTACAAAATATTACTATTCAAAAATGCATTTTTTTCTCCAAAATGTATTAATGGAGCCCAAACAGGGGCTTAATTTCATATAAATGTAAATATAATTAATGCAAACATTCCTTGCCTAATAATTAAAATTCTTAGATGAGATAGTTAACAATGGTATGAGCACTAATGATCTAATTGCTCGAACGATCTAGGGCGGAGCCTCGAACGACCATCCAATATAGGAATTTTTTTTTCAGGCGGATCGGGTGAGTTTAAACCAATAAAGAAATAATTTTATTAAGGCTTAATAGCACAAAAAGTCCCTATGTTTGGCTTGTTGTGTGTTAAACATCCTTACATTTCAAATTTTTGCATTTTCATCAATATTTTCAAGTTTCATTGCGGAAAACGTCATTTTCGCCAATTTTTAATGTAAAATAACCAATATGCCCTACAATTAAAATAAAAGAAAAATAAGAAAAGAAAAGAAAAATTAAAAAAATTGCAATTATACTCCCAAATTATTTAAAAAGTGCAAACCTATCTAATAAATTATTAAAATATTAAAATTGGTTCCCTCTTCATTTCTCTAGACAACACTGTACCTAAAGAGGATCCCCAGACAACAGATCAAAAGCGAGGTTCATCATCTTCATCATCACTGAGGTCATTATCAGTCGATAGCTCCGAGTACTCCTTTCTACTTTTTAACATTCCGACCACTTCTTTAGTGCCACCAGAGGCCTCGAGAGTTCCACTTGTTGAGAACACAAAAGCTCTCGAATTATTAGTAGTGTCATTAGCTTCAATCACAACTAGCCCTCTTCACGAAGCCTTACATACCTTAAGCCAAATGCAAAACGTTCAATTTCCAATGTTATAATATTGTGTTTAGTGCAACGCTATTATAAAAGTAGATAATAACCATGACACTCAACAATATTAAGTAATACATCGTTAAATTAACACCCATCCCTTGTTAACTCATATTTCTGCATTGGTTAGCTCAAAATCTAGGTTTGATTATTTGCACCGAACACTGAACTACCCCACAATTATCAGGGGTAGACTTGTGTATAAATTCACAATCGGTTGTACCTGGTACTTTTTTCTTCTACTTTATAAAAATGGTTGAAAACTTCAAAATCGAATCTTTGTGAATTGAAATATGAAAGCAGCAAAGAACACCAAATTGATCACGGCCAAAACCCTTCACAAATAATCAAAAACTTCGGCATTTTATTGGTCAATAATTCACTATAAATCAAAGCAAACTTACAGTACGGTCAATGCCAGTTTATCTCATACAACTTTTGATCTCATTTCCCACAATCTCCCTTGATCCTATTGGAAGTTTGCTCCTTAAAAAAAATCTCGACTCCTATTATCTCACCTTAGTTCTCCTAAATTTGTACATTTGCAATAGCTCCCGATCTCTGGTATCGATATATCTCCGACGAATTATGTAGTTTGGTGTTTGATCAAAAGATCCTGCTTGTTTTGATATGTGATTTAATGAGAAACAATATAGCTCGATCAAAAAATCAAAATTTGGATGAATGCATAACTCAAATAATTTGATGGTTGAATCTTTGAATCAATGAATGTGTTTTGAATTTTCAAAGGGATGATCTCTATAGAAAACTATGATTCAACACACTTACAGACGTTCATAGGGTATGATATATGGACGAAAGTGTTTGAGTTGAAATATGGATGAAAATGACACATTTTAAAATAAATAGGATTTTGGACATCAATCGGTCACTCAAGAGCTAAGCAGTGCTAAGCGAGCGACGTACTTGTTGCTCGAAAGTCGGTTAGCGCTAGGCGGGTGACAGTGATTTTGTTTTTGTCACTTGAGCGCCACTTATGCGACATTCCAGCAAAATTGCATCCTACTTAATTTCAATTTCTTTAATTAAGGTATAAATTAAGAGGAATTCTATTTGTTGGAATGCTTTTGAAATTGTATTCGAAGTCTATTTGGAAAACTCTAGTTGAAGTTTTATTTGAAAGCCCTATTGAGAGTTGAAATTTGTGTTGAACTTGAAGATGACAAGATATAGGCATCCCATTCTACCAACAACTCTATTTCTAGGCCTTGGATTTTTCTCTATATATATTTGGCTCTTTTCTCCATTAAGATATATTGTTTAATCTCATTACAAGTTAGATAAATCAAAAATACAAAATCATTTTAATTTTTTCTCCATATTTTAGTGAAATCTCCATTCCTCCGCTAATTATTTTATTCTTGAGTTTTTGATCAATTATTTCATATTATGTCATTATTTTTATTTTCACAACAAATCAATATCGGAGTTACCCGATATTTTCGTCATCGTTCATAACAATTAAGAACTCAAGAAGATTTTAGTAAAACCTTTACAAATCCTTTTGCATATCTAATTTTCCTAGAGAAACAAGATTTCTTTGAAGATAGGGACCATATCTAGCTCTTTTTAATTCTAGAATATAATTATTGATCAATAATGATTTAATTTTCAAATTTCCTTAGCCCCTGTTTGGTGCACATTTTGAGTTCAAGAATGCATTTTTTTTTGTTTGATGTGATGGAGAATATGTGATTGAAAAAGAAGGAAAATTTATTGATGTGATGAAAAATATTATTTTATTGAAGAATGTGTGATTGAAAATGAGTAGAAAAATGAGAATAAAAATAATAATATAGCTCAAACATGGACTTAATATGACAACTCATGTCATTTTCCATTTGAGCTTGCCCACCATTCACTTTAACAAGTTCAGTGAACCACACGGTACTTCTTCTAGTCGAAGGCTTTAAGACAACTCCATTCAATTTAGCACTATTGTCACAACTCTATAGCTGCAGACGCATCAAGGTTTGTTTTATCTTTCATATTAGCTATTTTTCTTAAAACAATGTTTGATTAGATGACATTTTAACACAGTAGTAGCACTTTTTTAACTTTTCCTTTATGTTTCCTTTATTTTTGTTTTTGTCCTTTCTTTGTCTATTGTACATTTTCCTTTCTTATAAGAATTAAAGTTACTTTAATTAAAAAAATTATTTGTCGACCCTTTTTTATTGTCAAACCCTCGCCAATTTTAGTTTCCTTCAAGTCTACTTTTACTTCTAGTTCCTTGTTCCTTGTGGATAACAGTGATATCTCTTTCCGAATGGATAGTCCGTGCATCATGTAGTCGTTTAACATTTAAATGTTGAACCTATGAAAATTCTGCAGCTGACATCCCAATAATTACCCACGGATCAGAAACGGATTATCCATTGGTTAAAGTAATCCACATTTAACTTTGATAATCAGCAATTTAATTTCTGTTGGTAATGGTGATATCTTTTTACCAACAGATATTCTATGCCTCATGTAGTCTTTTAACATTTGGATGATCCGTAGGTGACGTACCGATAATTGCCAACCGATTACATCCGTTGGTACTAAAAATTGGATTATCCGTTGGTAAAAATAATTCACTGTTAACTACAGTAATCAGCTACGGAATTGCAGTTACTGAAGGCAATATCTCTTTACCAACAGATATTCCATACCTAATATAGTTATTTAAGATTTAGATCTTACATCTACGGATATTCCGTAGGTGACTTAAATCATTTTTTTGTTAAAAAGAAGATATTTCAAGCTTTTACCTACAGAAAATTCCTTCTATAGGTGAACATTAATTTCTATTATCTACGAAAAATCTGTTGCTGATATTAGATAAATCAATTTTGAAAATAATAAAGTTGAACTAATCAGAGGTAATGGTTCATCGCTCAAGGATTAATGTAAATAATGATATTTCATTTAACGTTCAAATTTTTTGACAACGAAGTAATTTATTACAAAAATAAAAGATGATCAATCTAATCAATTGCAAGAAATACATAGACGAAGCAATTTACATACTGGCAATACAACATCCTTTCATCGGGAATTCTGTCTTTAAAATGAAAGCATCTAATATTTAGCTTCATTTTGTGTAGTTTGTACTACTATTATATTATTTTGAATAAATATGATATTTTAATTGTAAGTTCTCATGTTTAAATATTTTAACAAAGGAAAAAAAAAAAAACTAAAACAAGGTTTTATTATTATTTTTTGATAACGAGAACTTTCATCAAAGATTTTTGCGTATAGCATCTTAATAGGATAATTAACTTATAATCAAGTATATGCTTAAATCAATTTCAGTACATAAATTTATATCTATCTAGTCTTCGACAATATATACGAATTTGATCATCATGACTTTTGATTTAATAATTATACCAATTAAAACATATTCAATTTTAATATTTTCCCATCAATTACTATATATATATATACATACATACATACATATATATATATATACACATGCGATGGTCCTCCCCATTCCTCAACCCGTCGAAATTTTACGAAAGGTAGGATGGGGATATAATATCTCCATTCATATCTTTTAGTTAACTAATTTTAACATTTTCTTTTATTTTTAAAACAATGTTGACATTAAAATTATAAAAATATACTAAAATAAAAAGATTTGGGATGGAATAGAAAATTTTGAGGTGCGGACAATGTTTCCCCATCCTTGCAGTAATTAATTAATAGGACGAGACTGATGATGACACATTATTTTGCGATCCCTCAGTGAATTATTAAAATTCAAACTTCATACCAATTTCTATTTCACTTTTAAGAATTTAAAATAAACATTGTAAAATATAATAAAATAGATTTTAATAATTTCTAAATTAAAAAGATAAATAAAATAGAAGAAGTTATTAATAAATAAAATAGAAGAAGTTCATGCCATTCGAAAATTTTTAAGGGAAGCTCTTCGTGAGATTTTCAATTCCCTTCTGATTTTCTTTGGCCTCCCACCAAAACACGTTCCTTAAATTTAGGAAACTCTTCCTCCACCAAAACCATTCTCTCTCACAAATTGACTCTTACAAATTGCAAAATCATTCTATTGTTCTTTACAATTACCTGCACAGAGCCGCTCCGAGAATCCGACACCATTCTAGTCTCAATATCACCCGCAGATTCATATATTTGTTCTGTCTTCTTCCACGTAGGCAAGTTAGTAGCATCATTGTTATGGGCTTTTTTATTGTGTTTGATTTCATTTTCTATTTTGAGTTTTTTGGGTTCTTGATTTCTTTGTTGTACGTGTCTTCGTAGGTTTGTGAAATAAAGAAATAGAAATTTCAATTTATGTTTGATGATGTAAGTGATGGCTACAGAGATGTTATGACTATGATTTAATTGAAGTATTCCACAGTTCTAATTACCAAGTGAGAATGTATTGGAGGCTACGGTGCCTAGTAGTCAATTATGGAAGGTATTGGTGCTGTAATGGTTTCATGGAGCTTTTGCATTTTTATGACTGCATTAGGAAGCAACATATTACAGTGTAAATCATTTCTTGCTTTTACTCTTGTCGCAGAAACTTGCTCCAAAGATATCAAAACAGTGTTTTTCGGGCTCAATTTCATGCTACATTTTTCTACCAAACAACAAATCTAAACGGCTCCAACTCACAACCAATATATTCGCTTCGATTGCTCCTCAATCTCACCCACAAAGGACAAGATAATTGTGATAATTTGTAGGCCATAAAGGCACAAAGAAAAACAATTGAAGAAACATAAGATGGAGGCTAAAAACACAAAGAAAGCCACCGGTTTTGCTCCTTCTAACAAGCTGCCGATTTTTTCTCTCTTGCATACACAAATCACACATAAAACGGCTAGGGCAAAGACGCGGTATATGTAGGCTAGGTTAAGCTTTAGGTGGACCAATAAAAGAGGTTAAATAGGCAAAGATTCAAACCATTCAAGAGGTAATATATATGGGCCATGAACAATATTAATTGTTTAAGTTACTTCCAACGGCCCACGTTATTTTCGGTTGAGTCCTTAGACTTGGTTGTTTGTAATAATTTAATCCAACATTTACATCATCGCCCGGGATTCATTGGATATTAAAACCCAACAACTCTCTATGGGAGTGAATGACTTCATTTTTTGAAATTACATTTTTCACTTGTTTAATGCAAACATTACTTTTCAATTAATACTATGTTTCACTTGTTTAACTAATACTAAAAAAATTTATATTAGACATCTACATGTGAGCAGAAAAAGTTTTGTAACCGATACTATTTACTCTTGTTTCATGTCATTTATTTAATCTTATATCATGTGAATTTCGTAGCGAATCAATAACAAACAATTTCAATCTATTTCTGAAATGGACTGAAGAATCAGGAAGATGTATAGTGAAATTGATTGGATAATCAAATAAAACATTCTCGTTTGAGAACATTTTCGCTTACTGGTTTTAATTTACATTTTATGTATTTTGAACTGAGCATGTATATTAATCACATGTATTAGTTTGTTGTAGTATGTAGTGGGGGTGGTCATGTTCTAGAATTCTTTGAAAATATGATTTGGAGTTATCAAATGGTTAAGTCTATACATAGTATACAGTCCTGAAAGATTTCTAATTAGTTTACCAACTATATGCACCATGCTTGGTAATGAATTTTCAAATCAGACCACTTATCAACACGGGTATACGCCAATTGATTGTGAAATATGTTGCATCTTGTTGAGAATTCCTTTTTTTCCCCCCCTTATTTTTCAGCTCATTTTTACCACTCTGCTTTTTCTCCTCCGTAGATTCACAGACATTCAAATTGTTATCATTGCTTTTGTATTTTTACTTTTATTGGTTGGTCTATACAGATAGGATTGTCAAAAACTCGCTGCAAACATTGCATTGATTGGTCCTACAAGACGATTGTCGAGAGTTTTCTATAGTTTCATTCTCTTCAGGTACATAAACATATATTTTCAGCTTATTCTTCTCTGAGTTGTTTTTCCTTTTCATGATTGGTTTTGCTTCAACTGATTATCTGATTTTTTGGGCATTGTATTGGAAAATATGAAGCGTTGGTACACATATTGTTTTGAGATTAGTTTTTTTTCTTAGATATTGAATTTTGAAGCTCTTCTTAATGATTTACTGTGCAATTTCACTCTCAAAAATAAAGGAGGGGAACATTTTGAAGGAAACATTTATATTATTTTTCTATTTTCAGATTTGAAGTGAACAAATTCAATTAGCTATTTTGTTGCTATGACAATTTTTACTTTGTCATGTTATTTGTAGGTATGGTAGTTTTTCTATGCGCGGCGGTTATCGAAATCACGAGGCTAATATTTTCAATGATGATATAGAAGAACCATTGTATCAAGAAGACATGCCATCTAGATCTAATAATTGGGCTAGGGGTCATAGGTAATTTTCAATATATACATTTATTGTGCATTGTGAAATATGTGAGTACATGGGCTGCACCTTATGCGTTCAGAATTATTTTCAGATATAAGATTCAGCAACATATTCTTAAAAGACAAAAGTTAGCGCGTGCTCGTGTGTGTGTGTTTGCTTGTGCAGTTTCTTTATACGTTGTTAAGACAGAAATGGAATGGGAACATAATTCTTTATTGAAAGTTTTAAATTAGCCGATTTATTTAGACACAATACGTGGAATCAATTAAAAACAACAAATCACTTTTTAATTATTTCTATATGATTAATCAATCAGTTCAATTTATCCTATGTTACGTTACCACAATTTGTGAATTGAAATATAAAAGCAGTAAAGAACACCAAATTGATCACGGAGAAAATCCTTCGCAAATTATCAAAAACTCTGGCACTTTATTAGTCAATAATCATCTATAAATCAAAGCAAACTTACGGTATCGTCAATGATAGTTTATACCGTACAACTTTTGACCTCATTTCCCACAATCTCCCTTGATCCCATTGGAGGTTTTCTCCTTCAAAATAAATCTTGACTCCTATTATCTCACCTTAGTTCTCCTAAATTTATACGTTTGAAACAGCTCCCGATCTCCGGTATCGATCTATTTTCGACGAATTATATAGTTTGGTGTTTGATCAAAGCATCCCGTGTGTTTTGATAAGTGATTTAATGATAAACAATATAACTCGATCAACAAATCAAAATTTGGATGAATTCATGGCTTAAAAAATATGGTGGTTGAATATTTGAATCAGTAAATGTGTTTTGGATCTTCAAAGAAATGATCTATAGAAAATTATGATTCAACACATTTAGAGACGTTCATAGGGTATGAAAGTGTTTGTGAGTTGAAATAGGGATGAAAATCACATGTTTTAAAATAAATAGGATTTTGGACATCAATCGATCAAGAGCTAAGCAGCGCTAGGCGAGCGACGTACTTGTTGCTCGAAAATCGGCTAGCGCTAGGCTAGTAATAGTGATTTTGTTTTTGTCACTTGAGCGCCGCTGTGCGACATGCCAGCAAAATTGCATACTACTCAATTTCAATTTCTTTAATTAAGGTATAAATTAAGAGGAATTCTATTTGTTGGAATGCTTTTGAAATTGTATTCGAAGTCTATTCGGAAAACTCTAGTTGAAATTCTATTTGGAAGTCCTATTGGGAGTTGAAATTTGTGTTGAGCTTGAAGAAGACAAGATATATGCATCCCATTCCATCTACAACTCTATTTCTAGGGCTTGAATTCTTCTTTATATATATTTGGCTCTTCTCTCCATTAAAATATATTGTTTAATCTCATTACAAGTTAGATAAATCAAATATACAAAATCAATGTAATTCTTGCTCCATATTTTAGTGAAATCTCCATTCATCTACTAATTATTTTATTCTTGAGTTTTTGATCAATTATTTCATATTATGTCATTATTTTTATTTTTACAACAAATCAGTATCAGAGTTATCCGATATTTTCGTAGTTGTTTATAACAATTAAGAGCTTGAGAAGATTTTAGTAAAACCTTTACAAATCCACAATTGAAATTATCATTGAGAAATTTGATGGGAGTAGTGGGTGGAAATTTGAGCTGAGAATGATAGGTCAAATACAACCACACAACCTAGTAGTCTATCAATTGTTGTATGGTTCTCCCCCTTCATCATTCCTTATTGATTAATAAAACAAGTAATTGAATAATGAATTGCATCATAGTTATCTTTGCTTACCTCAAGAAAATAGTAAGCATAAATCTGTAAAGCATTCCTGCCTCTACAATTTCTTTCATCTTAATTAAAACCATGGATGAGATTTCCTCGGCTAGAAATTGCTTCTCTTCACACTTGTAGTTGACTATAATCATTGTTTATAACCAGAACACTGTTTATCGAGTACATTGTTCTTTGCATATACAAAACTAACATTGATAACATACAAATTTAAGCACAAACTTCGATAATTTTAAATCAATTTAAATCAATTTACTTGGCATGGAGGAAGTCTCTCACTAGAGGAGGAAATACGTCTAGCCAAGAAAGGTAGCGTAAATCAACACGAGGTGGTGGCACAAGGTCTATATGAAGCTATAATGAACTTCAAGAGCCTAATACTCTCAATGGTAACGCATGCAAATGATTTGCCCAGAGCTAGTGACAGCTAGTTACAGGACCAACATGGGTCCTAATCGTGGCACTCCTTTGTCTGCTAGTCGATCACAGCGTATCGAAATAACTATTAAAATAGCATGTAAGCATACGTTTATTTTAAATTGGTTTAATATATTAAGAAACATACTTTTTGGTGTTTTGTAATTTATATTATATTTGATAATGTGCATTGGTGTTTGTGTAGACATAGTGGAAATGTCTATTTGTTGGAGGGGAACTGATGGGATTCAAGGAAGGCAACAAGCTATCTAGGGTTCGATGTATGTTGAGGAGAGGTTAAGGGCAAATTCAAGATTAAATAGAGTCAATGAAGCCATGTAATTACTTGTTCAAGTTATGGGGTCCAAGAGGGTGAAGGTAACAAGTCAAATACCAAGTTCTATATTGGGCATGGGAGTGGAAACAAGTTGGAATGCATTGGAATTAAGAACTCAAAACTTGGAGGTAAGACAAACTGCTATGCGACCCCATAATACAAACCTGGGTACGCTCACATGCCCTATACTGAAATCACGTTGAAGGCTGTTTGAATGGCCTATACGACCGCATGCCATTAGCCTACGCGGCCATATAGTTCAAACTGAGACGTGTATTTTTCAAATTTCGCATAGAATTCTATTTTAGTTAAAACTCTTGTGTGTTATATTTTTAATATCTTTAATGCTTAATTCCATTTTAAAGTAGGTTTTATGTGTTCTATATAAATAGGATTCATTCCATTTATTGTAAAAAAAAAAAACACACACACACAAAATTCGAGAGAGATATTATTGTAAGACATATTGATTTCTTCTCGTTCTTCATCCAATTAAATTCCGAACTTATCAAGGCTTAGATTCTTGTATCATTCAACAATTAAAGTAAGGTTCATAAATTTTGTGATCATGAGGTCAATATATTAGTGCAATTATGTTGGTTCAATAATTTATTGGGTTGAGCTTTCTTTCAAATGTTAATTCTTGATTTTCTTGGGTTTGATCTAATCTATCATGGGTTTCATAGCTTCAATTACTACGTGGGTTCGCATTAGGAACTTTACTAAATGCTAAACAAGTGAAACTAATTATTATGTGATGATGAAAAAAATGAATATATTTATTGTTTGTTTGTTTGTTTTAACAACCAATATATATACACACATGGTGAGATGTTTTGACCTCAAATCACAAGTAAAATGACAAACAAAAAGAGAACCAGATTATGAAGAAAATCAAGTTAAACAGTTGTTATGAGAGGGATGGAATATTTTATGAATTTCAGTCATGATTAGTAAGTAATGCACCGAAGTCGATTCATATTGATGTTGAGACATAAAAAGCTAGGACATAAGGATTATTGTTGAGAGAAACAAAGAGAGGAAGCTGCCATGTCTTACAGTCGCAATGTTTTTCATTAGAATTGCTAATATTAGAAGATTTTATACAAATGTAGGTTCATTTTCCATGTACTCATCAACACATATGTAAACCCGTCATATCTTATTTTGATTGTTTGACCAATCAACGTGTTCTATATTTCCCTCTTCCTTTTATAAGTTGCATTATTTTTTTTCTTTGATTTAAAATATAGCAACTTTTTGTTAAAGAGGATAATATTTACAAGATTTGTAGTTAAAGATGTTGTGTTTCTTATTTGGGTGTGTAACTTATCTAGTTTTTCCTTATCATGTTTTTTCTGTTATTTATACAGTTTTGGTGAAACTTTTGTACCACATGATATCACCGCAACCATGAAAGCATATTTTGATGGTCCATACCGCACATTTTGCTCGATGCTACAACACATAAGAGATGGTTTATGGGATCGATTTATGGTACTTATTATTTATTATATTTGTCAATTTATGAAATTCATTAGGTCTATAAATTGATTTTTTATTTATATATTAGGATAAATATATATGGCCGACTGCGAATACTATTAATGTGTATGACACATAGATTCACTGCAAATATATAAAGATATGATGAATGATGCTCACGAAAAAGCAAAGCGTACAAGTCAGTCTGATAATCCTGCTAATTGGAGGGGACGTGGCCCACGATGGATAAGAGCAGAGAATTGGGATAGTCTTGTAAATTATTAGAATACCGAGAAATGGAAAAGAAATGCGAAGATTGCCAAGGAAAATCGTCTTGCACAAGGACACAATATTGAAATGAAGAAGCATATTGTCGGTTTAGTCTTCTTTGTGATTACTAAGAAGAGATTTATATACTTTTTTTCATGTTATTTATATTTTAAAGTTTGTGTATATTTTTAACTGATTTTGATTAATGAGTTACATATTTCAGGAGAAGGATATGAATCGTCCAATGTCCCAATTAGAGTACTTCACTCACGTTCATAGGAAAAATCATGGACTTGGCGATTTTGTTGATAAAAAATCCAAGCGAGTTCATGTAAGTACAATTAGAGTTTATGTACGTCACAGTTTGTTCATAGAGTTAATAAGAATTTTTTTTTCATATGATACTTATAAGGCTTCAATCGAGTCCAAATATGGTACCATTAGGGATGATCAACTTGAGTTTGATCCTGATTCATGGATTGATGCTATCAACGGTCCATCTAAGGGCCATGTTTATGGGTTTTGTCCTAGACAACTTGCTTCACATGTTCTTGGTACACCTAATCCACTTAGAAGTTCAATACTTGAACGTGATAAATGTTGAATAACTTGAAATCAGAGCTAGTTATTGCACGAAATACAATAAATAAAAACAACAATATGATTGATGATCTTACTGTATGTCTTGAACAAATTGAAAGAAATCACAGGGTCAAGATGTGAGAAACAGTTCGAAGCATGCATAGGAAACTAAATATTCCTAATTTTCATTTTCTTTCTAGCTCAAGATCACTAAATGATGATATGTAAGATAAGATATTTGAAATTTAGAATTTTGATGTAATAATTTATAATCTATTAAAGCTTTAGTGCATTTTGGTGCATTTTGATTATTTAGTGCATTTTGAAATTAATGATTATTAATTAGTGGGCTGTATAAATTTTTAAAGTTATTTTTAAAAAAATAATAAATTAAGATTCCCCAACGGATATTCCATTGGTATTCAAGTTGTATTATAAATTAATTTCATCAACGGATATTTCGTTGGTAAAATATCATATTTTTACCAATGATGACAATGTTTTTACCTATGGAAATTCCGTTGGTAATGAAAACATTTTACCAATGGAATATCGTTGGCAATTACTAGGTTTTTAGCAATGAGAATTCTATTGGTAATGTAAAGACTTTTACCAACAAAATTTCCGTTGGCAATTACAAGGTTTTACCAATTTTGGAAATGACAAGGTTTTTACCAATGTGAATTCCACTGGTAATGGAAAGACGCTTACCAACAGAAATTTAGTTGGTAAAAGTAATACACTATCAAGCACCCTCAATTTAGCAATGGATTTTCAGTCGGTATTTTCTGTTGGTGAAGATTAGTAACGACGGATATTATGGTTTCAGAAACAGAAAATCCGTGCTTGAAGCCACTTTTTTTTTTTTTTTTTTNNNNATTTTTTTTTTTTTTTTTTTTTTTTTTTTTTTGGTAGTGATACAAGTAAGTAACAATTGCAGAATATAGAGAACAAGAAGATCAATGAAGTTTAAGGACTGAAACTGCTTTGATCCAGTGTTCCCCTCTATTCCAAGATTCTCATAGGAGATCTAGGACAAAGGAAAATACCAGAGAAGTTTATCACCTTAATAACTTCATAAAAATGAATATTAATTTTAAAGAGAGGGATTAGAGTATACCAATTTGAAACCTATGTTTCAAGAATTGTAGTGTACAAAAATACATAGTGTGAGACTCAATAAATCCGAAATAGCCAAGTGAATCACCAAGAAGCAATAGTAGATAGAATGAGTCACCAACACTCTGCCAGAGAACCAACTGAATCCCCACGAATCAGTGTATACAGGAATGGGTTCACCAAGAATCGTTCAAGATTAGAACGAGCCATCACAACTCAATAAGAAATATGAACGAGTCACCAAGAATAGTCAAAGTCCAGAACGAGTCACCACAACTCAACAAGGAACCTGAATGAGTTACGACAATTCAACTAGAAATAAGAATAAATACCAAAAATCACTAGAAATCAGAGCGAGTTCACTAAGAATAGTTTAAGATCTGAATGAGTCACCAAGAAACTTTTGAGAAATTCAACCAAAAGTTAAATCGAAGGCAAATCAAGTCAAAATATTCGACAATATTGAGAAACAGGATCACAGATATTTCAAAAAAGAACAACTGGGGTTTTAATTTCAAAATAAAAAATCATATCAAACTAGGGTTTCTGGTTATGACACCACCTGTTAGCTTTAAATCAACGTTTTAACCCTACTTAAATAAAAATTTCAGAAAATTAAAAAAATCAACATGAGAATTTTTCACCAACTGACGGATCCCGATGTTAACATTGTTTTAAACTCTACAAATCTGTTGAGCATCTACCAATGTAGATTAGGCAACGATAATGGAATTGAATCAAGAATAATTTAGTACAAATGTTTGATGAAACCTTCAACTTGTAGAGCCTCACAAAATTTTTCAAACCACTGTTCATGAATAACTCCTCTAATCTATACTATATTAAAAATCCACAAAGGATTTTACATAGATGAATCAAAAGAAAATTTTGAGGGAAGAAACAAAAGAGAGCCAAAGTTGCGAACACAGTTATGTGTGTGTGTAATCTATACTATATTAAAACTCCACAAGGATTTTACGTAGAAGAATCAAAAAAAAATTTGAGGAAAGAAACAAAAGAAAGCCAAAGCTGCATGCTAGACAAATTGTTGTCAAATGACCTCCGTGAACGATGATGCAAGTATAATATTTATTCAGTCGGCTTTGACCAAATGACTGAGTATGTTTCGACACCACAATTAACTAAATCTATCACATAACCCATTTGGGTTATTTGAAGCAGCCGAATTATATTAGTGCTGCTCATAGCCCAACCCAAATGACTTGGATGGCTTTAAGGTGTTAGCCCATTTATCCCTTTTCTATTGGGCCTATTATTTTGACCTAAAAGTCTAACCTATTCCTAATCTATTTAGTTTGGTTGTTCACTAAATATTATAGTGGTGGAAAATTAAAAAGCAACCGTCCTTGTTGAAGAAGTGAGAATCGTTTCTTGCCTTGCTTAGTGCCTTAGGCTGTGTGCCTTCTCTTGAGAAATCCATTCTTCTTTCTTCACTGCTTAGCCTTTGTGGCTATTGTCTTTGGCTGTAACCTTCCATCCTGAAGTCCTTTGTGGGCTATCAACCATTGGAGCAACCAAGTTTAGAATTGGGAAAGGTGTTCGGTTTTAGTGGTGTGTTGGTCGATTGTGGTGTTAATCTATACTGAGCTCGGATTCCTTGGTGCAATTGGCGTGA
>CAIGRB010102312.1:8729-39513 GCA_903798255.1 Fraxinus quadrangulata | reverse complement strand
ATGAATCATATTATTTATTTATTTTAATACAATACTAATAGTTTAGTATTTTTTTACGTTTCTTGATTAATTTTGTATTCACATTGTATTATTTAATTACGTGATCACTAATTAAATAATTAGTTCTTTGTTGTAGAGTTGAGAGATTCACAATAAGTTTAGAACGCTATAAGATTAACACATAAACAATATATATGAATATGAACAATACAACGTGTGCAATTACATAGGTTATCTGAAATTTAATGTATTCTAATCATTAGAATTCGTACTAGAAATAGACTCGAGAATGATTAGAGTAGAATTAATTTATCTTGAAAACGAAAGTTAAATACTTTAGTTTTATCTATTGTCAAGAATGTATCAACGAAACTAAATTACATAATTGAGAATTAAAATAGATAACAATAGACGGACTCTAAATTCAATATAATCCTCCATAGTTTGATATAAATCTTTATTTTTCAATATTAATTAGAATAATTATAAATCAAAATTTCTTTTGTTTACATACCCCGAATTCCATACAAAGCTAATAAATATGAATTAAAATTTATTCTCTATGAAATGATATTCTGAACTTACTAAAACTATTACTTGTCTATGATGTCGTATACTTGCATGTTTCGCACAATACATAAGTCATAGCTTGTACCCTGCAAGAGTATAATATGAAATATCTTCTGGAATTTTCTATATCTCCGTACCTTTCATTCTTTTTCTTTACGGTATCTTGCGTCAATTTACTAATTAATAATTATTCATATGATCATGTCTTCATCAACAATATGTTGCATATTGAAAACATCTCTTACAAGCATGTATACATGCAGGTTTAATCATTGAAATTTATCGCCGATCACTTGCTTCATTTTGTTTCCTATCAACAAAACCAAGAAATCAAGTAGATCAGTTGGGGAAAAAAAATGGAATTCTAACTAAAGCTAAAATTAACTTAAAACCAAATAAATAACTCATCTCCTGGCAACTATGAAAATACTTATCTTTTATTTCATTTATATCTTGAAATTTGACGGTATCGTAAATAAGCAATAAAGTGGACGTAAGTTCGTATCGATCTCTTATGGAATAAGTGTTTAATTTAATTGATTCATTTACTAGATAGTCATATATCTCCTCTATTTCCACTAGGTGCATAGCTTTTACTAGATTGTTTGCTCAAATTATAAAATTACAAGCTTAATTTTCGATTATTCATCTTGATTATGTTGGCAAATTTAGACCACAAGTTGTAAATCAATTGTGATTGTGATTGTGATTGTGATTGTCATTGAACATTAAGTTACTCATTTCATACAAAAAATGGTTTATCCGAGTCATTTGTCAAATTCAATAACTTATTACTAGACAATAATTTATGAAAACAAAACTCTCAACTTTTGTTTGAAATCAAGCAATATTACATATTGCATTATTGGTTTGTATAAGGTTAATTGCTTATTATGAATACTCACAATTGCAAATTGTATTTTGTGACAAACTTAATATTTCTCACTTACGAGTCTTTGTTCGTGCCGTCCAAATTCCAATTCCCTCCGCCCCCAGTCCAACATGCTAAAATGGATCCTCAATGAAAACTTAAAATTTATGTGTGTTTGATTCATCATCTAGGGACCTTGAACATTTCATGTGCGATTTATCTATTGCACGTTTTACATTGAAATGACATTCTCAATTTTGTGAAGAACAAAACTAAATCATGAAAAATAAGATAACATTTGTTGGAATGAAACACCTTTATCTCAATTTCATTCCTATAGCAATGAGCAAGATATTGAAAAAATAATTCACTTGCAAAAAGCTACAAATTAATTATCTTATGTATTTATTCATATAAGAAAAGTGGTAAGTCATATTCCTATATAATATACTATTGTACATGATCGACCATTCATAAGTGATTCATACATTTTTTATAAATGGGGACTAAAGTTGTTTAAATCATGCTACTTGTACAATTTTATTTGATAATTTTAGGTGGCAACTCAAACTCGACAACATCATATTTATTCATTTTAAAAATTATTTTTAAAATCAATGGTCAGAATTTTGATAATACAAAAAATTTCAACCATAATCGTGAATAAGGATTGTACTAAAACTCGTTTGATTGATTTAGATTTCATAAAAAATGTTGGAAATCAATTTCAGATTTTCAAAAATATCTCTGCAACAGTTCTCTTAGGTACGCAAAAATTTAACGTTGTAAGGGTATCCTCGTCCAAGATGTATTGTCGTGCCCTAATTACCCACTCATAATCGCATATTCTTCTCCACTGTCCGAAAAATTCCCAACAAACTCGAACTCTCATTTAGAAAGTTATATAACGGTTCTCATTTTGATAATTTGTGCAATTTTCGACATTCGTTTTGGTTTGGCGTTTCTGGATTTCGTTTTTGATTGGAAAATTACAACTGGTGTAGAATGGGAGTTCCGGCGTTTTACCGGTGGTTGGCGGAGAAGTATCCTATGGTGGTTGTGGATGTGATAGAGGAAGAGTCGGTGGTTATCGAAGGCGTTAAGATCCCGCTGGATACGAGTAAACCGAATCCGAACAACATTGAGTACGATAATTTGTATCTGGATATGAACAACATTATTCACCCCTGCTTTCACCCTGAAGACCGCGTAAGTTTCCTTGTGAATTTTTGGTTCTAGTTATGGTTTTCTTTGAGTTTTTTGATGAATTAGGTTTATCTTTATTTCGAGATTTAATTGCCCGCCGTTTTGTTATAGCGGGAAACCAGTAGGTGTGGAAATTAAATGGAACTTAGACGTTGGGATTTCGTTGACTGGAAATATGCAAATTAAATAGAACTTTGATTTTTGTGCTTCAGGATTTTTGCTGTTTGAATTTTGGAAAGTAGTTTATTATTATAAGTTATTTTCATGATAAAAAGTGGGGGAAAAATGATGGTTGTTAGTCGAATACCATGGAAGCTGTTATTATAGAATTGTGAGGTATTATAGGATGATGGGAGAATACTTGATTAGTATATGATTTTTCTATTTAAACTGGTTCAAGAATCTTGGCATGCTATAAATTTCCCTACCATCACTCCATGTGCATGCAATTTCTGTGAAACTACTGGATGTATTAGGCTAGTTTCTTTATTTCTTACTGTCATTAATCTTAAGAATTTGTGTATGTCCACTTTCTTCCATTACAAGTATATAACATTATATGCACAAGCATCTAGCGATTCTCTTGTGTGAATGTTTGATTTGGGAAGTCCATCTTCTTCAATAGGCATCAGGAACTGTGATGGCTGCTGAAGTTTTATAGTTTAAGTTTCCCCATTTTCAGCGTATTGGCTTAAGCAGATTGCACATTTTATGTTTCTCTAATCATCAAAATCATAGTTTTATAGTCGAGAATCATATCTTATCTTATATTCACATAGTGAATCGTATTGCATTGTAAGAAATGCTTAACAAATTAAAGACACATACATTTTCTGAGTTTGAAGTGAAAAGGTATAACTAAAAAAACTCAATGTCAAGAGTTTGTCATTGCTAGAAATGTATAGAAACTTCTGGAGCAAAAGAGAATTGTTAAAAGAGCAAAAAACATTGAAAAATGACACTTAAAATTCAACTTTTAGTCAGTTGGGCTTAACTGCTGATCCTCATCTATGCTATAATCTATGACATATCCTAAGATACGTACTGTATAACTTATGCATTTCATAGTAGCTATGACCACAACCATTGCAATTTGCACTACTGCATCTCTTCATTGGAATCTTTTCTAATCATATGATATTGGAAAATATGACGGGAACATTAGTTTTGCCTTCCCCTAATTCGTAAATTAACTTACCTGATAAAGGATTGTTTGATTTGATTTGATCTGACAATTGATTCTTGAAGTTTATTTATATGTAAGTCATTGTAGTAATTCATGTGCTTGATTCATTGTTCTCTTGTTTGACGAATATAAAGTTGTCCATATTTTCTCATGCAGCCTTCTCCAACCACTTTTGATGAGGTGTTCCAATGCATGTTTGACTATGTAGATAGGCTTTTCGTGATGGTGCGTCCTCGAAAACTGCTATACATGGCTATTGGTGGGTAAAAGATTTAATTTCCCTAGTAGTAACTTCAAAACGCAAGTAGATACTGATCTGTGCACTAACTTCAAACTGGAATTGCATGCAGATGGTGTTGCACCAAGGGCTAAGATGAATCAACAACGGTCAAGGCGATTCAGAGCAGCCAAGGATGCAGCAGAATCAGTATGCATCCGTCATATGTATTTCCTATTGACAAGAGTTAAAATGGCAGTCGCAAGGCATATAGGGATAGTCTGACGTGGAATATTCTTTTGTAGGCAGCCGAAGAGGAAAGGTTACGTGCGGAGTTTGAACGAGAAGGCAGGAATCTTCCACCCAAACAGGAATCACAAGTTTTTGATTCCAACGTCATTACACCCGGAACACCATTTATGGCTGTTCTATCTATTGCTCTGCAATATTACATCCATCTTAGACTAAACAATGATCCTGGATGGAAAAATATTAAGGTATTATTCCTTTCAACTCAGTCCAACAGCTGTTACTCCAAATAAATTTGGTTATTGTTTTTTATCGCAAGGCACAAAAGGGAAATCGTCTATAACATCTCTAACAATGTGCAGATGCTGCATCAATTTATGCAGAATTGAAAAAAACTAAATTTCTGTAAATAATTGAAATGGAACTTTCATTTCCTTGAAGGTTATACTTTCTGATGCGAATGTTCCTGGTGAAGGGGAACACAAAATCATGTCATATATCCGTCTTCAAAGGAATCTTCCTGGTTATGATCCAAATGTCCGCCATTGTCTGTATGGTTTGGTCAGCGTTCTTTTTGACAACTTCTGTTGAGTTTTCCTCTCATGCTCTTGCAAATGTTGAATGTTATCTATTGTGACATCACAGGATGCTGATTTGATAATGCTGGCTTTGGCCACCCATGAAGTTCATTTCTCAATACTTAGAGAGGTACATGCTATGCTTTTCATTAAAGGGAAAATTGTAACAGTACTGAAATTTTTGCCTGTACTCACATTAATTTGATAGTCGGAAGTAAACAATTATGTTCTCTTGAAAACTTGGCATTGAGTGGGGATAGTTGAGCCTAATGTTTTCTTGCAATGTGTAGCGGTACATGGTTTTTGTGTAGTGTTAGGTACATTCTACTTATTTTTAGGTAAGTTTTGTACCTTCATCTCAATAATGTTTGTTTTCGTTAAAATTCGCGACAGGTTGTATTTACTCCTGGGCAACAAGACAAATGTTTTCTATGTGGTCAAATGGGTCACTTTGCTGCAGATTGTGAAGGAAAGGCAAAACGAAAGGCAGGGGAGTTCGATGAAAAAGGTGACAATGATGTCGTACCCAAAAAACCATACCAGGTTAGCTTCGTATATAGAAGAAACATAATTAAAATTACCTTTTACATATAAATTCTTCTTAACACTAATTTGGGCTCATTTTGCAGTTCCTCAACATTTGGACTCTTCGAGAATATATAGAATATGAGATGAGGATTCCTAATCTTCCATTTCAGATTGATTTAGAGTCTATTATTGATGATTTCATCTTCATGTGTTTCTTTGTTGGCAATGACTTTTTGCCACATATGCCTACACTGGAGATTCGTGAGGTGTGTTTTAGAGATACTCTTCTATTTTGGTAATTTGGTAGTGTAATTTTGTCTCTGTGCTGCAACCTTCGACTCCGAAGTCAATTAATGTATTACATGCATGCTCACTAGACAACATAAATAACAGATTGCCATTACAGAACATTAAAGTCCCCGAGTTTTCCCTGCTTCTTTTTCTGTTTTATTATCGGTATGAAATGACGAACAAGGATGTAGCTATTGATGAGCACGCTACTGAAATTTAATATGGCAACCTGTCTCCAGGAAGTATCGTGGAAAATAGAATTTTATACCAAATAAACAAGTAGAATTGTTAAGGGCGAAATTTTGGCTGAACACGGTGAATTAAGTTTCTGCTAAAAACTAATAGGGAGTGGAGGATGGGTTCATAGAGATGGGAAGTTGAATTTGCTGATTTTAACTGGGGTAAAATTCTAAACGTATTATTATAATCAGTATTACTGATGATCTCAAAGTTTTATGCATGGTATTTACTGAAACTCTTGCATAGAATATAGTGTATTTATTATTATTATTGAACACTGTATTATTTATGTTTCACTTGCCTTTATTTTTCGTTGTTAATTGTTGTTGTGTTTGTACTCTTTCAAATTCAGGGTGCAATTAACTTGTTGATGGCTGTTTATAAGAAGGAACTCGGGGTTATGGGTGGGTATTTGTCAGATGGAAGCAAGGTATGTAATAGTATGGCTATGTAGTCATGTTATCACCTATTTTTTTACTTGACTCTGAGTACTTTGCAGGCTTGTTCTTATACTGTGTGTGTTGCTACTTCATTGTTTTGCAGCCAAACATTAGCAGGGTGGAGCACTTTATTCAAGCTGTGGGATCATTTGAAGACAAAATATTTCAGAAAAGGGCTAGATTGCATCAGGTTAGTTGTACCATAATCCCACCTCTCCCCTTCTTTAACTTTGTATTAGTAAATGCTTTATTTACTTCTTTTACCGTTCTTCCAATGTAGTGGTTCCATATCTTTTTGTGAGATTATACTCCTGTTTTGAAACCTGAGTTTGAAGTGACTGTCGAGGATGACCTCTGTTTAGCAAGGATCATTGTTGAAGCAGTTCTTAATATTATTGACCCACCTCATCAATTTTTTATTGTATCTTTCAACATGACATCCAAGGGATCTACAAGCGTGAGAAAATAAAAATAGGTGTGGTAGAGGCACTACCGTGTTGATATGTGCACAAGAAAGAGGAGACACATGTCTTCGTATTGTACATTCTTGAATTATATTGCTTCCATTTAGTTATGGGCATATAAATATTCATGATTTAACATTCCTTCCTATGTGCATATCTCTATATTTACTGCAGTTTATTTCCATGACCAAATTATTACTTTTTTCTTAATGGAAAAGCAGAAAAATCTGCAGGAATTTAGAAATTGTTGATTATTGACTTTTTGATTATTGACTCTTTGATTAACACTATTGTTTTTTCAGCCCTTTCACTTACATGGAAGATTTTTAGCTCATGTAGAACAGCAGCAGTACCTAACCTTGCCTTTTCTTGTTGGATGTAAAATTTAGCACGGAATGATAGCTGCTTCAGTTACTTTATATCTATTTAACAGTCATTTTGACTATGATTCTAGTTTCTGTTTTCCAAACCCTTTCCAGTGGATTGAAGGAATTTGCTGCCTTAATTTATAATTTGTGCTTATCATATATATATTTCTTCTTCTTTTTTAAGACTATTAGCATGTGATTATTTAGTGGATTATTCATGTAAAATGAACCTAAAATGATTATATATGATCCTGCTCTTTTTTCCAGAGACAAGCCGAAAGAATTAAGCGTGAATCTCTATTAAAAAGAGGAGATGATACTGAACCTCAAGTTAAACCTCAATCTTTAGTTCCAGTTGCTCGTTTCCATGCTTCTCGTCTTGCTTCTGGTCCTTCACCTTCACCCTATCAACGGAAAGGTTCTTCAACTTCTCTTGGACACAAACAACTAGGTCAAGCTACCTCAAGTTTATCCACCATTGAAGTTCAGTGCAAGCAATCTGGAAAATTTGACAATAAACAAACCTATGCCCGGGCTCGGAAAACAGCATGTGTAGATTCAGGAGCCACTATAGGTGCTGCCATTGTCGAAGCTGAGAATAGTCTTGAAATTGAAGTATGTTTTCCTGCTTCTGAAGTGGCACTTTAATGTAATTCTGACTCCATTCTTTATGATTATCTTCAATTGGCCAGATTTATTGGTACAAGGTTTGCCAGTAGGGACTTAGGTGTATTTATAACTAGGATTACTGTTGTCTTCTTATAAAAACTATGCATCAGTTATTGTTAACATCAAAATCCAGTTAAAGTGGTTTCTTATATATTTTGTTGTTCAGGAACGTGAAAACAAAGAAGAACTGAAAGTGAAGCTTAAGGAGTTACTTCGTGAAAAGTCTGATGCATTTACTTCTGATAACCAAGAGGAAGACAAGGTTTAAACTTCACTGAACTTTCTCGTTTTCAACTTTATACAAGTTCACAATTATTACAAATTATATTTTATGGAGGAACAATGTAGAATATATAGAATGTCCTATTTGCATGTTTGTTTGTTTGTTCTTGTTTGTGTTCGTGCTCGTGCATGTAAAATTCCAACAGTTAGCATGTAGTATAATTTGTTCTCAAATGCCATTATTTATATTCTACCTACCAGTTTTAAGATGCAGACTCTATTGCTTATGATATTTGTGGAACAGGAACTATTGATTTGCTGTAAGTACTCAGTAAAGATGGCTGTGTATGGATCTAATTTGACAAATGTGTCCCCCAGTATAAGATTATTTGTGGGATTGGGGGTGGATCTATTAACTTCATATCACAGCTCTGCAAAATACTGAATGAATATGTTAGCTTTGAGCAAACCACAAAAAGGAGTTTAGTCCAGCTGATTATGTAACAGTGAATTAGTTTATTTGGGAGGCTGCTTAACAGTACCACGTGTGAAAAAATTATTCCCAGATCTCATCAAGATCATGATGTTTACCTTCACTTATCAATTTGTAACGGAATTATAGACGTACATTTTTCTGTTTGCAATGTGACAAAGTACATTTGTCACTTTGCAATGTGACAGTGTTTTTGCTTTGGGTATTTATTTAGCTATTGTGTCTTTTGTAGGTCAAATTGGGAGAATCAGGATGGAAAGAAAGATATTATGAAGACAAGTTCTCTGCAAAATCTCCTGAGGAACTTGAAGCAGTACGAAGAGATGTTGTAAGATATTCAACTTCTTGTCATTTATACTGTTAATGCATGAAAAATCAAGAGGAGGCTCCATTTTAGAATAGCATCAGTTGTTAGGCTTTTAGAAATCAAGATTAGGTGTCATTTAGATTTTTGGCAGTTCATGTAATGTTTACCATGCATATCATATCTTATTTAAGCATCCACCTTGAAAAATGGATTTTTTTTAATATGCATAATTTTCTACTCATTCAATGAAAGAGGCGTGAGCCTCAGCTCTGTAAGTATAGTTTGACTGAGAGCTGGAATGCTGAAGTAAAAATACTCAGTAACTATTGAGTTCAATAGATGTGGCTTATTATGTGTAGCTCTTTTTATTTAATCTTATACTTCGGTCATCTATTTGAATCTGATTAGAGGTAGGTAGCAGTAATGATTTACCAGATGTTTGATATCTCTGTAGGTTCTGAAATACACAGAAGGATTATGTTGGGTTATGCACTACTATTACGAAGGTGTTTGTTCCTGGCAATGGTAACTTTTTTCTTTCTTCTTTGGTGACATGTCCTTATTTTTTAAATAAGAAAATAATGTACTTAAGTTTTTGGTTTTGTTTTTGATTTATATTCTCTCGTTTTTTGCTCTGCATGTTTACTTTTCTGATCAAATCAAAATCTCATTGAAGATATGATATACAGTGCTCTATATAATCCACTGCTTTCCAAGTTTGTCTTTTACCCAGGTTATCCTGCCACTTCTGACTTCATAAAAAAGCTTATGCTTCAACACCTAGTAGCCTTATATTCAATGTATGCATTTTACTCTAAAGAAAATGCATATGGCTTTTGATTTTCAGTTTTCAATTTGAGGACGATGCTGGTCATTCCAATTTTCAAATGTCATCCTTATAACCAAGTTCCTAGGACACATAGTTTCCTTTATAACACTGTGCTTGCTTGCAGATTAAGCCATCAAGCTTAAAGTTTGATATATTGTATTTGGATATTAAAATTCTATTTGGAATGTTAGATAATTTTTTCAATTCTCACACTTCTTGCCTCTTCCTCAGTATTAAATCAAAACATGTCTGCACTCTTCTTGCTGATGATAAAGGTTTGACTGCATCATCTATATTCTTGCAGGTTTTATCCTTACCATTATGCACCATTTGCTTCCGACCTTAAAGATCTTGGACAGTTAAACATAAGCTTTGAATTAGGGTCTCCATTTAAACCATTCAATCAATTGTTGGGTGTTTTCCCAGCTGCAAGGTTTGACTGGTTCTCTTTTATTCTGTTTATAATTACGATTATGTCTGTTGATGCCTCTAACAAGGTTTATTTGCAGTGCCCATGCTTTACCTGATCAATATAGGAAATTGATGACAGATCCAAACTCACCTATTCTTGATTTTTATCCCACAGGTATGAGTGTTTTTTTTTTTCTTGTATTTTATGGGACGACTCGATAATCTAGCGAATATGAATATGTTAAGATGTACGAGACATACTAGAATGTTTAAGATTGTAAATTAAATACCCAACCAAATGGAGGTGACATCAATTGAGGATAAATGAAATGTCGACATCTCTTGAGGAGACATAAAGAAAGTCTTCCTTCACAAGAGCTTTGTGTGATTCGTTGCAAAGGATTTGTTTCATTGGATCTTCCAGCAAATGCTGCGACGAACTATGAACTGAACTGAGTGGCAAAAAGCATTAATGTTGATGACCCCAAATTTATTGTGAGCAGTGGTTTTACTGTTCTTCTATGTACAGGATAAAATAACAATTTTCTTTTTTTGTTTGCTATCTTTCTTCTCAGATTTTGAAGTGGACATGAATGGTAAACGGTACTCTTGGCAGGTACAATATTGTGTTTGCTTGAACAGTGACTCATAAATTTTCTGTTATTTTTGTTTATAATCTTTTGACTTCTAGGGCATTGCTAAATTGCCTTTCATCGATGAAGATCGTCTACTTTCCGAGGTCACTAAGATTGAGCATACACTTACGGTATAGAGTTTTCTGCTATCGAATCTTAAATTCTAGGTTATTATGCAGGATGTTTATTTTATTTAACTTCTTCAGGAAGAGGAAGCACGGAGAAACAGTGTGATGTGTAACATGCTTTTTATATCATCATTTCACACGCTTTCTCCATATATATTTTCTCTTGATGATCGCTGTAAGCAGCTGGCTTACAAAGGACGAGCAGAGATTAAGGAACAGCTGGATCCAGGATCCAGGTTTGTGTTGCAAGGTTTACATATACTGAACAACTATGATCTTTGCTGTCAATGAGGTGTTCACATTTATTTCAGTTCAACGTCACCTCTTGGTGTGGTATACACGGTTATAAATTCATTTAAATGGTAACCATATATACCAGACTGACCATGTATACTCGTATTGATTAGATAAGCTAATGGCTTTTAAAGTGATTCATTTAAATGGTAACCATGTAGACCAGACCAACCATGTATACTCTTATTGATTAGATAAGCTAATGGCTTTTAAAGTTGTTTTCAGACTAAATAATAATTTCAAGCTTGTATGGACCTTTTATCTGATTTACTTTTGGCTACTTTAGTGGTGGGATGAATGGCTATATTTCCCTTTGTGCTGGGGATCCTTGCCCTCCAATTTTCAGATCTCCTGTTGAAGGGTTGGAAGATATTATGGACAATCAAGTCATGTAAGCAAGCTTCTAGACATTTTAAGACAACCTTCCCTAATATCAATTGAAACCATCATGGATGTGAAGCTGCTCTTTCTCTGTTTCTATCTTCACCCTTTACTGTTAATTATCATATTCAGATGTGCAATATATAGGCTTCCAGATGCTCATAAGCATATTACTCAACCACCTCCAGGTGTCATCTTCCCCAAGAAGGTAACTTAAGACGATTCAGTCTTGATTTCGAATTTCATTATCAACATAGCTGGAGGATGTTATTTAATTCTGGTGAAAAAACATTGTTAGTCACATCACCAAACTTTGTTCTGTTCAGAAGCTGTCACTGAAGTTTGGCATTTTCTTTTGAGTTTGGCAACTCTGTTCAATTCTATTAGTTTTTCTAACAGAATGTCTGAAGTTTAAGACCTCTACATTGATGCTGTGTCAATTTGTTGTCTGGCACGTCATACAATTGACTGGCACATCATACATTCCATTAAAAAACTAATGGATTTCAACTTAGTGACAAACAAATATAAAAGGTGAACTCCAGTGACCAATTTGAAATAAAATAAAGTTTGGCAACTAACATGAAACTTCCTTATATGTTGAGTGACTCAGTATTTTTGGCCATATTTAGTTTGTGCACATTTTATGCTTTACAATATTTCCATAAAGAGTCGTTTTGTGTCTTCTTTTTTGGGATGTCTGAGCACCTCTTGTTGACTTCATATTTTCACCTTGCAAAATATTGCTATCAAGCACCTTCTTTCTCGAAATGAAAGTTGTCACTGTTGTAGACTATTGTTATTTTCTTTATTGTGCGAGAATACATTGTCCTGAATTCTTGACAAAGTAGAGTCGAAGAGAACAATCCACGAAACCCATATTTTAATAGTGTATTGGCTGATTTGTCCTTTGTTGGTTTTACATCCTAATCTCACAAGTGAATTTTCCGTCTCATTCTATTATTAATCTGCTGGTCATAAGATAAACTTAAGATAGTCATCATGAGATATAATTATGCCCCTGAATATTACCTTTGTTTTTTGGAGTTAATTGAGAACACAAACCTCAGCCCTCTTAAGGGAAGAATTTAAAAGAGAGACACGAGAGAGAAGTATATTCTAAAGTCAGCATTTAACTTAGATGTATTATTCCAATGAAATGGTTTCCTCCCCCTTCATCTCTTCTGGTAATATACTGCATTTCAGCAATTTTCTACGTCTCAATTAATTCTCTGTCAATGAACTAAATTGACTAAGGGTCTGTTTGGCAACTGTTTTGAGTAGAGCTTGTTTTGAAGAGAGTTATTGAAAAGCTGTTGACTTGGTTGTCAACCCAAAAAGTGCTACGAACAATAAATTTACTGTTCGACAGTGTAATTACAAAATTGCTTCTGTGTTATGACTTGTGCATATACTACATATTTATTTGACTAGATTTCAATTCTTTATTATATATCTCACATCTTTTTTTCACTAATAATAGCTATTTTATATTCTATAAAATCTAGTACAAATTGATATTTAATTAAAATATCTTGGCATAATTATTTTACTATAAATGATTTAATTTATTTGTTAAAATTATAAACACTGTGTAAAACCTTTAAATGTTTTAACATCATTATGTGTACTTTATTTGTCCAAGTATAAACAATGCGTAATTTGTTAAAGTTTATTTAGAAAGGTTTTTTTGGTTAATATATTGATGTGTAGGAAAATTTAGATGTATTTAGTATTATATTAAATTAACGAGGATAATTTTGTTGATTAAATGTTGCATTAAATGCAGATTTCAACTTTATGTAAAAGCTGAATTTATAGCTTTTTAGAGAAGCTCAAATTTTGTGCTTTTCTAAGATAGCTTAAAAAACTATTTTTTTAGTCAATAAGTACTTGTTGCCTTCAACTAAACATCCATAAATTTAACCAAAAGTACTGTTGAGTTCGAAAAAGCCCTTTGAAACAGGCTTTATTTTTTTTGGGAAACTCTCTAACTGTGCCTTGGAGGGGTTGAAATTTTGCAATGGCTAATAGAGTTTTGAGTTTAATACATTATTATTACTTGAGTTATCACCTGGCTAGAAAATGGAATCAAATATTTCATAATTTTTTTATAGCATTTTCCTATGAGTTTGCATGATTCCATGGTGGTACCTTTGAGTCAGTGACATGTAAATGGTGTAGTTTGCCTGATAGGTGGAATTTGTATGGAAACTATGCATGAAACAGCTAATATTTATACCTTGATTTCTTTTTTCTGACTGCATAATACTCTTTAGTTTTTCTTTTCATTTTTTGTCTGGTTTAAACTTAGTCAGTTATACGAGATTAGATTGGCTACACCACGTGATTTGATAGAATGATATTTCTGGTGTGGCCCTAGTTAGCCCATGTTTGATGCCATTATTTGAGAAAAACAATGTTTTGAATAGTGAATTTTGTAGAATGTGTGGTTAAAAATTGGAGAAAAGTTTTGGGTTTACTTGTAAAATATTTTATTGTGTAAACATGTGGTTGAAAATAAGTATGTAGAAAAAAGAGTTTTGAAAAAAAGCCCATCAAAACAGGGGCTTAAATCTGTTGTTCATCTGTAACTTTATACCATGTTATATACAGATTGTGACAGTAGGTGATCTAAAACCGGATCCTGTACTTTGGCATGAGGACTCTAGGAGGAGGCCGATGGAAAATGGAAGGTGTGTTGATTTAATCAAACTTGATTTCTGCACTTTCTAGATTAGTTGTAAGGATCAATCAGTGTAGGAATTTTCTTTGTCAGGCATAATCATAATAACAATGGAGCCATTTCTGGCCGGCATCTTGGAGAGGCTGCACATCGACTTGTTGCTAATAGTTTACAGGTAAGGGCAGATGGGAATGGGCGATGCAATCAAAGATATGCTCCGCATCAGTCTCATACTAGTGCTTATGGCCGGCACTATCAGCCGTACCATCAAAACCCATACTCTGGTGAGGAACGGGTAATGATGCAAGGTAATTCGGGCTATTCTCCCGTGAATGCTGGAGATCATCACAGCTCGTCAATCTCCACGTCTTATAGACAATCGTATGCTTCTCCTCCCCATAATAATGCTCAGAATAGATATAATTATCCTCGTAATGAGTGGAGTGGGAGGTCTGGCCCTCAGGGTCATGGTTACCATCCCCGACATGGATACAACCGTCAGGTTATGCAACAAAATATTGGACATGGTTACCCATCACATCCTCCTCCGGATATGGATCGAGCTCCAATTCCTCCCGATCATGTTTATCAACAGGGTGGATACAACAATTTAGGGGCCCACCAATTTCACAAGGGTGGTAACTGGGTCCCTCCAGTTAACCATAGTGTTGGCCAAGGATCTGGCCACCCTGGCCCATCGGGTAACCAATTCTCAGCTTTACGTAGGGGAGGAAGTCGAAGACCACCGCCTTCCGACCTTCGCAGATAGAGCTGTTATGTCTTGCCTTAACCATTGTGGCGGTTAGCATAATCGTAATGTTGTAAAATGTAGGCTATAAACTACTTGAGATTTTATATGTCAAATGTTCTTTAGTTATAGCTTTTAGCATGTGTTTTATTTTAGGCAGTATTAGATTAGTAGCCAAGGCCAAATCTAGTTGCGCTTATAGATAAGAAGAGTCTGGGCAGTCGCCTTTATTCATTCTTTCAATTATTTGTGATGTATACTTTTACCTCATAAAGGATAGGCAGCCTCTGCCCCACCTCAACCCACCCACTATGGAAAATATTGCAGATGAGCTTATGGGAAAGTATTTTCCCCTGCAGAGTTGTGTTAAATTTTAGTTAATCTTGTACCAGTTTCTTAGGAATTACAGTGATTTTGCTTTCAGTTAGCATTCAGGTATTGAGCTTTGCTCCCGGTCTGAAAGACGGTTTGGTATGGAAATTGTGTTTGACCAAGCTACTTATTTTTGCCAAATATGATCTTCAAAGTTACTTTCTCTACTAGCAGAACTCACTGTTCTTGTTTTCTCGAAAGTAAATCTAGAGTGCTCTTTGACTTATTATTCGCTGGATTTTCTACTTTGTATTTTGAGTTGAATTGTTGTTTGCGTGTTGTCCAGCCAAATGGGGTCCTTCCATTATTGAAAGAATGCACCTTGTCTGAAGATCCGAGATTATTAGAGATCATAAAATTCGATGTATGTCGAGGTCACAAAGTGTTGTTTCATCTTTGTTATCATTCTCTTTTTGGTTTCAAAAATTAATAATTGTACTATTCTTTTGTTTATATATAAGCACCGTGTTCTAAACTTGTAGGAATGTGGACTGGCTGATACAAAAATTGATGTGACATGATTTTTAGCAATATCAGATCTTTTCATGTTTTTTGTCTCTGTCAAAATGTATTATGCCTCCATATGATATGGATTAAAATTAAATTTTTAGTAGATTTTAATAGAAGTTGATGAAATATATTGTTGAAAAGTTTTGAATCTCATGAATATGATGTTAAAATTAATTGTGGACTTTGATTGCCAAACCGGGGCTATATAAGCATAATTGAAGTCGAAGAGATCTTCAATATTTGCTCATTATTACCTTTGTCTTTAATTTTTTTAATTTTAAATTTTTTGTTGTATTTTTATTCTCGACTTTTGATTTGATCGTTTCCATCTAAAAAGTTTGTTACGAGCATGTAAAAGATTAATGTCCCAGAGAAAAACAATGTGATGTAGTTTTCTCTATATAAGAATCTAATTATTAATTGAAATAGGGTCACGGCTACATCAACACACACTTCTTTTTAATTGTGTTAGAATTAATTTAGTTGTACATTCATTGTGTACAATTAGTTTGACATTGTTTGATGTGGCAAAATCGAGGCTATTGATTATTTTAAATTTTGAAATTAATGGTAAAATTAGATGTTACATCATGGAATTTAAACAAAGTTGTCAATCAACATGTACGTATAGAAAATTAATTTGTGTCCAGTTTCGAACCTAAACCAAGTCGAATTCAAAACCTATTGTCACCCGCTGCCCTCAACCTTCCTAAAAGCCCAACTGCAGTTTATGCTTACAACATTTTAGCAAAACTCGGGCTGATTCTTCCTGGTAGCTCGTGGTTGCAGGTGATGCTAACAGTGGTTGGCTGCGGTGAGTGGCACTGGTTCTTCGGTGTGGTTGGGTACTGGGAGTTATATTGGAGAAGATGAATATTTGATTTTTTTTTTTTCAAAAAAAAAAAAAGAAAAAAATAGAATTATTTTCATATTTTGAAGTGTTAAAACATGGAATATCAATTTGCCCTTTTAAAAATGATCAACATTTTATTCACATTAAATTAACAGATTGTTAGATAAAACCCTTCCAAATGTCCTTCAATTGGTTATTTAATATGAAGTTTAGGAACTCTGCTGCCAAAATTGAAAGATTCAGTACCTATTTGCACCCCCATTTTGTATTCTCATATCCTAAAAGTACTGACAAAATAAATTAACCTGTTTAAAAATGGTGATTCAAATATGAATTTACTATTCAAAACAATTTAATAGCTATAGGATTCGTAAAATTTGAAAGAAACCTGCCTTTTTGTCGATTTAATGCCTTCAACAAATATAATTGTTCGACATCCGAGTATAGAAAAGTTGAATGAAAAAGTCGTTCACGATGTGAATTTCGACTCAATCTTACAGGTCAACATCAAATAAACTCCAGTATACACGGCCATGTATAGTCGAGCTCTTAGTCATCATCCTTGAATTCTCTGTTCCAAAAAAATATATAATCTCATCACAAAGACTCAAAATAGGTATAATTTCCTAGCCATTGTACAAATTCATGGTTGCATTGTTGATTCAGTGATAATAATTCGAAAAACATGTACAAATTTTACAAACATGTAAAAATAAAAACTAAGAGGGTTGAGATACATAGAGCGAGTCTAAAACATAAAGGCAAATCTTATGATATGAATCCTAAGCAAGACGGTATCAAGCAGTCGACTCCAGATATACAGGAATAAGGTTTAGTATTCTCGCTAGATGTTGCAAGTATTTCAAGAGTTATATGAGCACAAGTGAGAGCTATTGTTATAATGTATGGTTTCAATATAAATGTTGAAGATATTTATTGAACAAAGCATGTACCTGCGGTCAAGGTAGCGTGGTTGAATGCCACTGCCTTGGCAGGTCGTGCAAGTCAAAGAACCAACACCATCACAGTTTATACATCGTGAGACTTCTTTCTCGTCCCCACCAAGCTCGACCACCACACTGCCACTCCCCATGCAAAATCTGCATTGCTCTGCAGAAAATCCCTGTTTAAGTTTGGAGTAAATTTTAACAGCAAATGCATATAAGTACCACTCACCTATTATTGAAGAGCACCGCGTAATCTTGTACACAGGGATGGTTTCAATCATGCTGACCCAATAGATATAGCAATGAACCAATCGGAGTGGAGAGAAAAAAAAATTGATGTAACCGAACCAATTTTCTTGTGAAAGGCTTAGAGCATGTTTAGATAACCCTAAAACCTTTACTTGTAAGTAAATAAGTAACTTTAAAGTAAATAATTTTTACTGATCGACGTTAAAAATAAGTTACTTTTAGTTTGACATCAACCTAAGAGTTACTTTAGAGTACCTTTTTTTTACTTAAAAGAGTAACAAAGAGTAACACAAACTGGTTTGGAAACAAAAAGTTAAAACAACTTTTTACTTCTTTTCAGCTCGGCCAAACATGTTTTTTTGTCGTCGTTAGATCAATTTGTCCTACGCAATGACAAGGACAGATGCAAGTCACATTCCATGTTCAGAAAAGCTAGAAATAGAGTAATTCTTTATCACTGCGAAATAGTAGATGAAATAAACTCTAAAAGCTGTCAGCACACAAAGTGCAATTGCTGCATCTCATTTTCCACTTTGATATTAATGTGAGATGTATATTTTCTTTTTCTTTTTTTTTTCCTCGAGTCTTGTTTCCATCTGTTTGGAGAAGTATAAAAATAATAACATGAATTAATATTTTGCAACATTCTTCTACATTCCCATGAGTGACTGGTTAAAATGTATAAATAGACACATTTTGTGTTTCTACTGAACTGAAATTCTAAACGTCTGATTAGATAAAGTGCAGATGCATGCGATGAGAGTTTCAGAGTCCATTTATGTCTTTATGTATCTTTATCAGTAAAAGTAATATTTTCAGCCTTCCTTTCTATTCCTATATCCTGGTTCGAGTAATATAAACCTGTTGTTTTCTTGAACAAGATGGCGTGATTCAATTAATTGTGGGACGAGAAGTTATCTCATACTTTAATAGTTACACAAAGGAGGCCATCATAGCAGATTTAAACATTAATCACACTAAAAAATTGTCCAAACTAGTTTCAACATAGAAATTCAATGCTAGGAGTGAAGTCTACAAAACAAGTAGAAGTGCATGAACAAGCAAATTTGAAAAAGACATGGTTCCAATCAAAAGTATTTGCTAAAAAATAAAAATAAAAATCTTTCACCCAGCTGCTCCAATGATGCAGAAAATGACACCAAGTACTGAATGACCCATGCTTGCCGAAGCATAAAAATGTAAAAGTTTGTTTCCAATGTGTTTGGATGTGTTACTTTTTTTCTTAATTTAAAGAACAAAAAGTTAGTTATTATGAAAGTAACCTTCACGTGACTATTAAAATAAGTACCTTACTAACAACATGCTTGACAGTGATTTAAGTGATTACAAGTTGTTGATGTTATGGAATTTGTGAATAATAAGTGATTAATAGTTGGGGGTCCTACTATGTTTAACCAGCTTAAATTATAATTTAAGGTGGTCAGAATACTATTTTCCCAGCTTTGACAGTGAAAAATTATTTAATTTAAAAAGTACTATTTACCTATAAGTCAACTTTTTAAGCTTAGCGAAACATGCTTCGTAGTTTGGAATTGGAATGTTTTGAAGTTTTAAGGAAGTGAGGCCTCACGAGTTAGCTTAGATTTTCTTAGGCATATGTTGTGTGCATGTTTAAAAGACAAACGAAAATATGGTAAAACTGAAACAAAACCAGAAATTTTGAACAATAAAACACGTGGAAATGCTCTATCCAAATATGAAGTTTAATGCAACAAGACAACTATGTAGAAATTCAATGCTAAATTTTTGAAGTTTTCATTTTCGTGCATCATAGGGTAAAACAATGGCAGAGAAGGAAGTCAATGACTTACGAGCACCGCTGCCGCTGCAGGGGAAGCATGGCTGAGTATTTTCTCTTTTGGCCTGAAACATTAACAATAATACACGAAATGGCCTCAGAAATCCAATCTTTTGCAATAAATATATCAGTCTCCACATCCCCCCATAAAAATCTAAATATTCTTTTCCAAAACATAAAAAAACAAAAAGAAGATGAATAAGCATGTTTGGCTTAGCATATTGCTAAAAAGGAAGCCAATTTTGGCTTTATTTCGTGGCTTATCTTGAATAAGCTAAGCCAAACACGCTGTAAGAAGAAAGAGATACTTACAGCACTGTCTATTTGGTTTTCATAGAAAACAGGAATTCCAATCCCAAAGGCAACGCTCACCACCCCAACTGTTATCGCCACAATCTGTTGAATGCATTATCAGTAAAAACATTTGATCAAATTAGAACATCAACAAAAAATAAGCACTTAGGTGAAGGGTTAAGTTGGATTGCATTATTTGTAAACATATTTGATAAAATTATAACACCAAGAAACTCAGACACTTAATAGAAAAGAACTTAAATGAAGGGAACAAGTTGAATTGCATTATCAGTAATATTTTATCAGATTAGAATACCAAGGAACTCAGAAAATTAACAGGAAAAAAGAACTTAAATGAGGGCATAAGCTGGATTGCATTATCAGTAAGTGCATTTGATCAAAATTAGAACATTAAGAACTCATAAAATAAACCCAAAAAGGAGCTTAAGTAAAGGGCATAAGCTGGATTGCATTATCAGTAAGTACATTTTATCAAATTAGCACATCAAGAAACTCGGAAAAAAAAAAAACCTTAAATGAAGGGAATAAGTTGGATTGTGTTAGGTTTTATTGTAATTGGCAAGTCTGTAAACAAAAATAACTAAAATTAAGTTGCAATTTGTATAAATTGAGTTGTATAGGTTCTAGGGTTCGAGTATGAAAAGAAGAGAAAAACAGTGCCACAATTTCCCTAGCTCATCGCCAAATATCGTCGCTCGCATGTCCCCTTGTCCTCGCTCAAACGATAACCTGTCGCTAAGCTCTCCTCGAGCTATAGTGTCATTCGGAAAGTTCTTATTCACGTTTTTAAAACTTTTTATCCGGCTCATTCAACCCTCAACCTACAGTATAAATATCAGCACACTTCTGAATGATTTTTTCCAAGGTTGAACATTGAGAGAACACATATTGCTTCATATCCACTTCATCAAATTCATCCATAACTTTCAACCTTCGTAATTTGATTTGTTCTTGACGGTGAAAACATCAAATCCACTTAATCCAAATACCAAACTGCATACTTCCTAAACATTCGTTAGAGTTTTGAAGATTAAGGGAAGGTGACTGGAGTTTCAGTTGTTGTTGGAGTACGTGGAGTTTTTCGTTGATCCACAGGAGACATACGAATTCATAAAGTCGGGAGTTGGTGCAGGAGCACACAATTCAGGAGAACTTTGAGAATTGCAGTCGGGAGGTTAGAAAGTACTAGTGGTAGTCGTATCTCACGGGACTATAAGTTTAAATTCGTTTATAGTAAATTTTTGACTGGCAAAGTGTCCGGAGTTTTTACCTAGTTGGAGGTTTCTCCGTGATCATTCTGTAGGTTTTACTGTTTTCATATAACTACGACAGTTCAATATAGGGAAATTGGATTGATTGATTAGCGATCTAGAGATAATTAAAAATGACTTGTTGCTATTTAATTATTATTATTTTTATTTTGCATAATCACCTATTCCCCCTTCTAGGTGTAATTAGGGTCGAAACTTGTAATTTCAGATTGCATTATCAGTAAATACATTTTATCAAATTAGTACAGCAAGAAACTCAGAAAATTAACAGGAAAAAAAAAAAAAGAACTTAAATGAAGGGAATAAATTGGAATGCATTACCAGTAAATACATTTTATCAAATTAGAACATCAAGAAACTCAGGAAATTAACAGAAAATAAAAAATAAAAAAATGAAGGGAATAAGTTGGATTGCTTTATCATTGAGCACATTTAATCAAATTAGAACATCAAGAACTCGGAAAATTAACAGAAAGAAGAACTTAAATGAAGGGCATAAGCTGTATTGCATTCTCAGTAAATACACTATCAAATTAGAACATCAAGTAATTTAATTAAAGGGAAGGAGTTATATTACCGTGTTTTGGTCAAGATCAACTGCTCTAACACGTGGATAAGAAGCTGGCGCCCTTTGAGTTTTGAAGGATTTATGGGAAATAGACGAAGAAGTAGAAGAGAGCTTTAAAGGGCAGTAGAGGAATTGTGAATGCAGGCGAGAAATTGGAGGAGCAGCCCACATTTCCTCTTCCTCGCTCTGTATATTTGTTTATTTATTTTTTCCTTGGAAAGCTTGCAACTTGCAAGAAAAATTTCGAAGGTACTACTGATATCGTACAGTATAAATCACTAGTTTTTGGTTGAGTTTTCAGTTCTATTAATCAATGGCGGACATGGGATTTTGTGGGGTTACATTCAATCTGAGGAAGTACTAACGGACTTTGACCATGAAAGAAAAATTTAAAATAATGAAGTTAAATATCGAAGTTCAAAATTATCCTCGTCTTCAACAAAATGTTTTGAGTGGAAAGAAAAAAGGAAATATCGAAAAAACTCCCACAATCTAACAGTCGGATCTAATCGAAATCGTCATCCTCAAAGTCACCCAATGCCAACCACCATACAATATGGCTATTATCTTCAAAAATGTTAGTTTGTTTTTATATGTTATTATTTTAGAGCTAAAGAAAAGAAGCTTACAACTGTAATTTTTTTATATGTTATTATTTATAATACGTATAAATTGTACTAATTTTAAATTCTTTTAAAAAAAAAAGTTAGATTTGTCACGAATTTTTTTAAAAAAAATCTGGCCGGACCGACCTGGCTCGCTAAGGCTCGAGCCGAAAACTTGAGTTGAGCCTAAATTTTTTGACTCAACTTTTGTTCAGCTCGGCTCGGGTAAAAAAAAACTCGAACCATTTTTACTCGATCTGATTCTAGTAAAAAATTTCGGCTCGTGGCTCGGTTTGGCTCGGCTTGTTAACGCCCTTGGATATATTACGTAAGTCCTTCCTGTAGCCCCTGTATCAGTTGAGAGAGGTACAATACTTTGGGCAGAACATTGATGCATTACTATGTCAGTTGTTCTGGTCAATCGACGACGATACTCTCCACTTCGACCTCTAGGGCAAAGTCACTAGTTTCTCTGTGTTTAACTTTGCCCTGATGACTGGACTGAAGATTACGGGCGATGAATCAACTAGCGACGATACTCAAAGAAGTAATAGGTTGTACGACACATATTTTCAAGAGCAATGGACGGTGCTTCTACCCCTGCCAACTAGAGAGTGCGACTAGATATTGGACATATTGAAGCTAGATTGGTCTATATCTTTGAAAGTGTGATGAGGTGTCATCATAAAAAGACTGTGATCAACCTTTTTCATTTGGAAGTTGTTGAGAACATCGATGCCTTCAACAACTAACCATAAGGGCAAAATTTGAGGACATCATACACGTCTTTACCAAATCACATTCGAAGTTAAAGGGGTCCTTGCATAAGTACGGTACTTATGGATTACCCTTGACAATGCAAGTAAATGTTTAATATAATAAACGTTAAAATATTTTTTATACTGAATTTATATATAATAATTGTATGAGTTGTAGATCTGAGCATATGAGACTATCCCCCTCTTGGGTACCCGGTTTGTGAGGCGAGAGGAGACATACTGCCCTCAGATGCATTATTGACGAGTATCCTGAGTAGACGGTTGTCCATCTGACAAATAGTTATCAGCTCTTCTTGATGACCTTCAGGTGCGTATTATACATTTGCGATTTATATTGTATGTTGTCTCAGTACATGATCATTAACTAATTGAAATGTCAATATTTTGTGTTGATACCGTCGAAAGAGGAGGAGGATCGAGGTTTTGTGCATGAAATAGCCGTTCCACATACTCAAGACAACCAGATGTCTGATTCCTTTCTAGACCGAAATTGAGTATGTGAATTGAATATAATTTAATGATTGCCGTTTTGTATGAGTTAGTCTATTTTAATTAAGTTAATAACTTGTAATGTTATTACTTGTGTAGGAGTGCGGTCCAATTAATCGACGATCACCTTCGCCTTGAATATCATATACGTCAAGGGGATAATTTTCGCCGATGAGATCTCATTCTCCCCCATCAAGACACCTTTCCCTTGAATTTCCTACACACAGTCAGAGTCATTATTTCAATGATCTGTATGTCTGCTTGATTAGATTTATGACAGAGGAGGTGCGCACATTATGACGAGAGTTAAGAGAGGAGATGGGCGCGCTACGAGATGAGGTAGGGACGCTGTGACGAGAGTTGAGAAGCGAGGTAGCAGATTTATGCCATGTTGTTGGAGTACTATGAGGCCATTTAGAAAACCTTTAGGATAAGGTCGCAGAGCTCCGAGGAGATAGAGCAGGTAGACGATAGAGTGACGACGGGGTGACGAAGAGGGTGAAGGAGAGGTGGGTCACCCACCATTGTGGACAGATGAGGTGCATTAGAATCATTTTAGTTATCTGTGGAGAGGAAAGTGGTGACCCAGATGGGACAAGAGAGGTGGCGGAGGAGAGAGGACGGAGGGTGTGGCCACGATTACGGAGGAAGTGGCGATCCCTGAGGTTGAGGGAATGGCAGTCCCCAAGCGGAGGATGTACTCGAAACGAAGGGGTGGCCCTCATGACGGTGGAGGTGGCAAGCCCTAAGGCAGAAGGGGTGGCTATCCTGAGGCGGAGGATGTACCCAGGACAGAGGGGTGACGAATGTGGAGATGACGCCCGTAATGATAGAGGGCAATAAGTATATTGTTGACGTGCCGGAGCAGGTGGTAGGCAAGAAGTTAATATTACTGTCACAGTATGTCATTTCTCCTTTCACGGCTAAGACGAATTGGAGGACGTTCGTGGACGGAACATACCCCAATCTCTTCTGAGACGTGGACCTTGCCAAATGAAAAGCGTTCGAAATAGAGTTGAGAAGAATTATATCGGGGTAAGTATTTTATAATTTTTATGAAGTACGTTCGCTAACTCATATATGCTTCTTTTAACATTTTTCTTTTCTTTTTTCAGAGCTAGCCACACGATAGCTCAAAGGACGATTTCAGACGCTTATAAGTGGTGTCATGACATCACGACTTTGGAAGCTTGGCTCACCGACGATGTAATTGTAATATCATAATTCTTATTTATTATGTATACATATTTTTTTGTTTATTAAATGAAATATCTCCCTCTTTGTTTTTTATTGGTGTTTTCTGTTGTAGCACATCGACCTGGCTATGGATCTATTGCATCATTGGGCTTAAAGATATTCGAGATCATTTAACATTCATGGACAAGTCATATTGAGCACAGAGTTCATGTGTGCCATTATCATTGAGTATCGATCACTTCAACTTATGGGTAATAAGTACATGATGCCTGAATATATGTTCGAGGGGGTCATAGAGACATGGTTGAGTATCAGGGGAAAAGTCATGGGAAAGTTGTACGCATATGAACATTTCAGTGATCGCGAATCACCATTAATTTGCCATAAAGATCGTCTTTACTGATTCCATTATATATGTGTACGACTTAGATCATTCCTGTCTGATTCAGGATTAGCTCGAGCTTAACCTGGAACCAGTGACTATGATCGTTCCTTTGATGGCTGGACAAGTGGGGTGATTGTAAATGATAGACTAGCCATTGTGCAGGACACGATGATGATAAGACAATCGAAATCGTAAGTATTTATATATTTTTTTAATTTGAAAACTTAGTTTTTAGTTACATGGTACCGAACTAACACATTATTATTTAATTGTAGGAGCAATTATGGTACGTTCGCAATAAAATATATTAAATTTTTGAATATAGCACATAAGATTGATGAAATCAACTAATCCTGGATACAAAATTGGAAGAATAAGTTAGCATGCAATTTGTATGAATTCAATTGTGATCCATAAATATTTTTTAAAAAATGTAAATATTGTATATTTAATTATGAAATAATTGTAAATATTATTTTAAAAAAATGTAAATATTGTTCACATTTAACGACGATACCATTGCATATCCGTTGAATTGTCATTTAGGAGAATCTGACTTGTACAAAATTAGCAAGCATGCCCTATTGCTCTGCACCTACATAGTTGAGAAAACTCTCCTGTAGATGGTATTCTAGACGTACGTAGATGTCCGACCATGTGGTTCAATTTTCGGTGGCAACAAACTATTAAGTGGGAGAATATGATAGAGAACTTCTCACTCGACTTCATTTGGTAGAGAAAATAGTCTCAACATAAGCTGGTCTCCACCGTGTAATAAGGAGAGTATAAGGTTCTCGTTGCAAAGCCTCTATACATAGCCATTGAGACTAGCTGGTCACATGGAAAACTCTCCAACTGAAATTGATTACAAGTGCAGGTGTTATCAATTAAGTCCACCATATATGCTATATTACGTGCACATTTCACGAAAAAATGCTACTCATCAAGTGGTTCTACATTTAACTTTCTCACAACATCTATAGTCTTGAAGAGTTTATCCTCCTGAGTCGGGGCTAGTACGCTCGTGCAACTCTGTGATTTCACATGTTGGTCGTGAAACCACTGTTGCAACTTATTACGAATGTTCTCAATCATTGTGAGGATTGGTAACTCTCGATCCTTCTTGAATAATACATTGATAGACTTTGCATTATTTGACGTCATCATGTTGTATCGAAGTCTTGGAAAATGTGATCACGCCCGATATTCAATCCTCATATTTGTTAGATACTCACATGTCGTGAATGATTTACTTTCTATTTCAACCATGAACTTATTACACTCTTCAACACTGTAAGATTCTGCCGCTCTCCTGAATAATGAAACGATGTCGTTATCTCGATACCTAGTTTTTAGGTTGTCTTGTATATAGTACATGCAATACCCATGATGTGTTTCGGTAAACAATTCAGCGATAACATTTATTATAGACGATCCACGATCAATTACAAAGGCAAGGTCCTCGACTTCACCAATTACTTTCCTTAACTTTGTGAAGAACCAACGCATCGACAGATCATTCATACCATCGATTATACCAAATGTAAGTGGGTAAATTTGGATATTGGCATCTTGACATATAATAATAATTAACTTACCTTCACATCTAACTTAGAGTTGTACCACCGACTAAAATTAGGATTTGCATCACATTTCGAAATCCCCAAATGGACTGTTCAAGAGCCATGAAGAAAAACCTATAACAATTCTCGCCCTCCGTTTCAATAAAAAAATGTCGAATCAAGATTAGTTGTCCCCATGTTATGGCAATACCTGGCTAATTTAGTATAACTATCCTCGATCGAACCCATTAAATCATCCAACGCTCATTCTTTGGTCTTTCAGGTCTTTTTGTAGCTCATGACGACTCTATATTCTCGACTGTCGTTAATGATGTCTGAAAGTCTTTAGATCATCCGTGGTTCCTGATACTTGTGCATTATCTATCGAATAATAAACCATGCTCAGCCTTGCTCGTGATCATTTCGACGAATTCCCACTTTGCAAATATGTTCTCATGTATACATGCGAACTACAAATAACTCATTCGTGTCCATCTTCGTACCTCGCAAACGCCAACGGTAACCATTGTCGATATAGATAATTATTAACAATGACTTGTTTGATTTCTTCACTTTGAAGTCGAAGTTGTAGTTTAGTACAATTTGATACACAGCTTTCTGTAAATCTTTCTTTATTTCAAATAATAGCTCGACATGCAAATCATCATCATCAAGAACCACACACGAAAAATTAGACGATGGTCCACTCGATCTAGCCCCTAATTTTCCACCCCACCCATGTCTATGAGGGAATAAAGCAATCAAATCCTTATTTGTAAATTCATTTTCATTCTCATTGTCGTGAACTATCGACGAATTTTTATGTGTAGCAGCGAGATCATGATGAGGAACCACTATCTCGGGACTAACCACATTATCCTTCGAATTTTTGTGGTCAACTTCGGTGACAAACTTTCTCACTGAAATCACGTAAATGAAAGTCGTGTGCATTTTGTTCAATTCAAATAAATAATTCACTTCAGCATCTGAAGTAACCTTCATAAGTGGAATCAGAATGGATGAATGCTCGTTGAATTAAAATCTCAGTTCCATATCTTATTGAGTGGGATCGACTTTCAACTTGTTTTGTAAATCATGGTACATTTTCGTGTATGATGTACTCGATGTTGCGGAAATTGAAATACCAACATGTATCATCAATAATCTATTTCCACACTTATGGATCTTTTTTATCCAATTTGAAATCATCAAAGTAATAAATTGAGATTACAACCATGTCTGCATAACAAAACAAAAATTTTAATTGTAAGAAAAAAATAGTCTGAAAATTGGCCCAACCACTAGGCAACAGAATTTTATTCAAAAAAGAAAAATTGGACCAGATATTAATAGTCGGCACAGCCGTTTGAGCCAGCTGTTAAGGCGGCGGAATAGTACATTGTCATGAATCTTGTCTAAAAGAATATACATGCAAATGAATTTGTTTTTGTTTATACTTTAAAAAAATTATAGATCTATTAAAAAAAATTATCTACATGTTAATCTATATCAAAGTAAGATTTATCGATTAAAAACGTTTACTAATTTAACGAAAACGAAATTACACATACATAAATATATTTACCGATTCGATGTGATAGATATAAAAAAAATATTTTCTTATTCAGCGTTTAATAAATTTCTAGGATTTTAAGGTCGAAACAGATAAAAATTAAGAGATTTTTTATCTGTGTTGAAATAAACAAATAAGAAAAGTTAGTTGATTTTAAAATTTTAAGTGAAAAAGTTTGATTTTTACTTATTAACTAAAATGGTAATATTCTTTTAAACAAAACAATATTTTGTAATTGTATAACATACTTAAGTGCATCTTTATCTTTTAACCGTCATAATGTCAGTGGGGAAATAAGCAATTGTTGAAAATTTAAAGTGAAAATTAGGATAATTGACCAAGTCAATTTTCAAAGTACCCCCATTCAATCTTCACCACGGAGAAATTGAAGTGTTGTAAAAGTTCTTGCAATTTTGGGTCCTCCTATTTTGGATTAGGGTTCATTTAACAATAGGCATAGAGGTGTCAACCTATATTATTATTAGTCATTGGAGCAGCTTTGCGAATTGTCGATAGGAAAATACCACTTATACATTCTTTCTTAATATTATGGTTGACATGACATGTATTGACAAGTGTTGATTGGGTGAAAAAACTGTCAAAAATTTAAATTATCTACTAGTGTATTGCACGTGGCAAAATGTTAAAAATGATGTAAATCGTAATATACATGTAGCATGATTGTTGTCGAGAAGTCAAGTAGAAGTATAAAGTGGGTTGAATAAGCCCTTGCTTAATTTAATTTAATTTAATTTATTTTTCATACTCATTTTCATTCACATTCAACTGATAAAATATTTCACACATAAATCTAAAAAAAATTTCCAAGAAGGGCTAAGAACGGTTGTCTTTGGGTTTGGCAAGCTCACGTTGACTCGGGGAGGGTGACCCATTTGGACCTAACCCTTTTCTGAAAAGAAGATTAGTTAATTTCTTTGGAAAATGAAGAACATTGATGTAAGATCATACATGGAGAAAAATGACCCACCTTTTCAAACGGCCAAGCCGAACAAGGGTCGGGACATCTGTGGCTTTGATGACCCGAACTGAATTTAAACCTCTACATACGAGTTCTATAAAGATTGATTTCTAATTTTATTAAATGTTGATTATGAGGTTCAAAATTGGATATTTTAAATTGAAATGCATTATTTTCAATTTAAAATAGCATTCATTCCTTGAAATTGTCATTGATTGCCTTTTTTTTTCAATTGATTTGGACAAAACGACAAATGATTATGGACAAACATGATCTTATTTGATTTTTACAATTCATCTAAATAGAACATATTTTATCTCGTTGTAGAAAATTATTTGGTTCACTCTAAAGGAGAAAAAACAAACAAGACACTAAGACCGTAGTCGAGTCCTTACAAAATGAGGTACATAAAGAGCATTATATTATTTTCGAGTATGATATACTAAGTACAGTATTTAGCTTATGATACGTATTGATGACATTTCATATCAATTCATTCGTAAATAACAAATTTAATTCAAATATTGAGATTTATGTGACATGTCATTGATGCTTAATACAAGCTTAAGTGTCGGTGGTGTTTAGATCATTTTTCAATAGTAAAAAATATTTCAAGTTCATCATAAAAAAAAAAAAAAGAAAAAAGTAACGAATAAACACTAAAAAAGAAGATTAATTCTTTTCTGGTGTTGAACTATAGTATGTTTGGGAACTGTTTTAAACATAAATCGAAAATTTTTCCTTATTTTTTAATTATATATTCTTAAAAAAATCATTATTTCATAATACTTTTTTTTTTTTTTTTTTACAACAATGGGGCTCACACAAGGGCAAATGTATAGTATTTATGGATTTCTATAAAAAGTTTTTTGAACGATTACAAACATAAATAAACATAGACTTGGGTTTCTTACATGCGTATTGACCCTTATATGGCAATTTATCTAGCCCATTTATAAACTACAGTCCAATATTATTTCATGGACCTGTTAGCCCAATCAAAAACCAAAATCAACTGGCATGTAAGAAAATGAACTTTCTTTAAGTCCCATAAATTGATTTTTGGGAACAATACATAACCCATGTTTAGGCTCCATTCTTATAAAAACACATTTTTTGAATACTCATTTTCAACCGTACATTCTTTTATAAAATAATTTTAAACGTAAATCGAAATTTTTTTCGTATTTTTTAACTACATATTCTCCAACTTTTTACTATTAAAAAAATTCATTTTCTTGAAAAATGGAGCCCAAACAAGGGCATATATAAGGTGGTTGCAAAATACAATTTCAAAATA
>CAIGRB010102276.1:71713-95950 GCA_903798255.1 Fraxinus quadrangulata | reverse complement strand
ATAAATAGCACAAATTTTAAATTCTTTAAAAAAATTTAGATTTGTCATGAATTTAAAATAAAAACGAGCAGACTCTTCTTGACTCGCTAAGGCTCGAGCTGAAGATCGGTCGAACCTAAATTTTTTGGCCGAGCAAAAGATTGGCTCTACTTGGGCAAAAAAAGTTCGAACTATTTTTACTCAAGTCGAGCCCGAGTTTCGAGTTTTGGCACGTGACCCAACTCGGCTCGATTTTGTGACATTTCTAGTTTGAGCCCACTTTTTCTTAAGAATGCATTTGGAATAGTAGATTGATAAAGAATGTGTAGCTGAAAAATAAGGAAAAAATTAAAATTTATGTGTAATATTATTTTATTGAAAAATATATGGTTGAAAAGAAGATAAAAAAATGTATTTTAAAAATAATGAATATTAAACAATAAATAACCATTTTATCTGTCCATAATTAATAAGTTGGTCCAATTTTTTGAAGCCACATTCTGCATCTATATATTTATTTATTGGATCAAATATGGTGCACTCAAAATGTACATAATATATGTACATAGGGGTGTCCATACCTCTCACATTGGGTGTAATTTTCTCACTTTTTTTTTTGAAGCGCCCCCCTATGATGATGGGGATGTACATCAGATTGTCAAATTTGGTGTACAAGAAGCTTAAGTCTTATTTATTTCATTAATTGAGAAAGTATCATACAAGAAGAACTAATTTGGCATACCAACTCACTTTCATTTATTCTTGTTCAATCCCAAGTGCAACATGTACTATTTTATTCAACAGGTACTATATTTCATTTTCACGAGTCAAGGGCAGTTAATATGTCCATTTTATATTTTATATTCTTCCAAGAAATGGCATAATTTCCCATTTTTTATGATGGTGGGCGTCATGTGACTTGTTCTCCACTCTTTACAATATATTTGTTTACTTGGTATTTAGGTCTCTTACATAGTTCTTTCAATCATGCTACAGGTAACATTTGGCATAATAATATTGAAAGATGGGAAAAAAAACAGGCCATTCAATTTGGCCACTTCAGCGCGATATCAATCCTATTAAAATTTTCCTGTCCTTGTAGCTTTATTGAGTTTCTTTTCCCAATAGTTACTAGTAGCTGATTTTATGAAAATGTCAGAGTAAGATTTTTTGACAATGTCTTTGGTAGATTTTAAACTGCAAATTTTGTTTCTTATATAATAAACTAAGGTGAAAAACGAGTTGAAAAATCAAACATGTGAATTAATTACCAAGTTTTTTTAAAATTAATAATTAATAAGGCCTTCATATCGTTTTCAGTTGGTTTTAACTTCAAAATCACACAACTAAGTCATACTTAGAACCAGTCATTACAAGGAAAAAAAAATTCACAATTAATACACTCAAAGTATATTAATTAAGCCAACTATTATTTATTTTTATATTTATTAATACAAATTTGCAGCTAAAAAATTATCGAAAGTCTCAATAACTGACTGCTTCTTACCTTACCTAAGCATATTACCTGCTCATACGAATCCTATTTTTGAAAGAAATTATGTATGCAGAGAGACTAATTCTAAAAGGGTTTCAAGAAATGTGTGTATATATATGGGGGAAGAATAAGCCATTTTCCATAACACAAGGCATTTGGTTGATAGAAGACTAAAGTTGAGATTTCTCTGATTCTTTCTTAATTTGAAGCAATGGGGAGCTACAAGGAATCCCATCTGTGGGTTCTGTTGGCTCTTTTCTCCATGCTGGTGGCAGGTATAAATGCCGACGATTACAAGTCACCACCGCCTCCGCCTTACAAGTACGAGTCACCACCTTACAAGTATGAATCACCTCCACCACCTCCTTACAAGTATGAGTCGCCACCACCCCCTCCTTACAAGTACGAGTCACCTCCACCACCTCCATATGTCTACAAGTCTCCACCACCACCGCCGTACAAGTACGAATCACCTCCACCTCCACCATACAAGTATGAATCACCTCCACCACCTCCATATGTTTACAAATCTCCTCCGCCACCCCCTTATGTCTACAAGTCGCCACCACCTCCCCCATACAAGTACGAGTCACCACCGCCCCCTCCTTACAAATACGAATCACCTCCACCACCTCCATATGTCTACAAATCTCCGCCGCCACCACCTTACGTCTACAAGTCTCCTCCACCTCCGCCATATAAGTACGAGTCACCTCCACCCCCACCTTACAAGTATGAATCACCACCACCACCTCCTTATGTCTACAAGTCACCACCGCCTCCGCCATACAAGTATGAGTCACCACCACCTCCACCATACAAGTATGAATCACCTCCTCCACCTCCATATATCTACAAGTCACCACCACCCCCTCCTTACAAGTATGAATCACCTCCCCCACCTCCATATATCTACAAATCTCCACCGCCTCCACCTTACAAGTACGAGTCACCACCACCTCCCCCATACAAGTACGAATCACCTCCTCCACCTCCATATGTCTACAAATCTCCACCACCCCCACATTACAAGTATGAATCACCTCCACCACCTCCTTACATCTACAAGTCACCACCACCTCCACCTTACAAGTATGAGTCACCACCACCACCTCCTTACATTTACAAATCACCGCCGCCTCCACCTTATGTCTACAAATCTCCCCCACCCCCACCTTACAAATATGTCTCACCTCCACCCTACAAGTACGAGTCACCCCCATCTCCACCTGTTTATCATTAGAATTTCCTAAAAAGTCCACCACAATAGCATTGAAAGACGCCACTCTTCCATTCACAATTTCAGTATCAACTTTTCATTATAAACGTCATCTTCTCACAATAAGCCTTTCTTCTTTTTTTCTTCTACACACAAATAAAGTTCTTTTTATCCGCTTCCTGTTGTTAAGTACTACAATACCTTCCAGAAATGAACTGCCTGGGTAGAAAAAGAAGGGACCCATAAGCTCTATCTTTGGGTCAGTGATCAACTATTGCAGCATATATCTGGGTCAGATTCTTATCTATGTAGATGGTATTGCAAATGTATCGTGTTTGTGTTCTTTGAAACTACTTTCCTTTTCAAGTTATTGTACTTCATGCATACAATTAATAAAACTGGTTTATTAAATCTTGATGGATAGGAATCAGATGTATGTTTCATTCTAATTTTCTTTGGTTCTATGTTTCTTTTTTGTCCACACCAATTAATTCTTTGATAAATCTTGATTAGCTGGTGATTAGTCTTTCCTTATATTTTTCCAAGATGGAACATCTTGGACTGAAGAAGGGAAAGATGTCACTTGCTTAGTGGTTTGGTCAGTAAAAATGTGAATACGTACATGAGAGATAGTGAGTAATTCGTTGGTAATTTTATCTCAAACAAATTAGTAATCAAGCACAATATGCTTCATTCATTCTTGAATGAAACATAGATTTTCATACAATTAGTTGCTCCCAAGCTGTCCCATAAAATTAAGAGTGGTTAAAATGAGACACCAAGTCTGGTTGCTAACGCTGCTTGATTAAACTTCAGAGAACAATTGGACTACAATTCTTTACTTTCTTGAACACTCTGACATGAAATTGTTTTCAAGACAAACTATATATGTTGTGGTAGAGGGAAATAGTTTAATCCCCTGCCCAATTCGGTCACAGAAGATAAAAAGCTTTAAGAGTTGATGCGTTCACAAAAAAAAAAAAAAAAGGGTTGCTATAGCCTATAAAGGGTGGCATGCTTAAGGTAACAACGAAGTCATTTATTTGGAGGCAATCCAAAGAGTTTCAGATGGCAAGTCTAGAGCGAGTTTACATATTCTCTGTTCCTTCACAAATGAAGTTCATACTGAATGGTTTGTGCCCACTTCTAGTTCGATGCACTTAACCAACAGAACTTCCTAGAGCTATGGCAAAGAAAAAAGTAAGCTATGAGAAACAGTGAGAATGGTTTAGAATTGGCAGAATTCAATTCAACATGAAATATTTTAGAACATCACTTCATATAACTTCCTATAGTATTACTATCAAAATATTTGTCATTAAAAGGCATCTCTTAATAATCATAAGAAAATCGGGAAGATGCTAAATCACAAACTAGCTCCAATGTATGACAAAATTTCAACTTGGGATGAAATAAAAGATCATTCTAATTCCAAAGCTTAACATAACATTAACCATTGAGTACGATTTGCACCCTGCTATGTCATTTATCTTCCATTATATAGATCTTTCAAACCCCCAAAATTTAAGCTGTTTGAACCATTCTTGGACATCATGAAAATTTGAAAGGAAAAGGATCGCGATCCCTTTGTTTAAATCCTCAAAACCAACTTAATGTTCATGGATTACTAAGTTGAAATCCTTGTTTCGACAATATCAACATTGAAATTTTATTCATTCCTCAAGAGTTAGAAATCACAGAATTGTCTTAAGCCCACATCAATGTTTATACAATATAATATGAACATACACATTCATCTCATCTCAATTATGTCCATTTCATTTAACAGTACAAAAACACGTTCCAGGGAACCTCTTAATTAATATACCTATGTTCTGTTCTGTCTCCCCCTCCAGTGCAACACCAATATCATACAAATACAGCAAACAAATTTCACCCTACAGTTTTGAAGGACTCGTGAATGTGCCTCAAAGTGTCTTGATCCTTATTCCACTCTGGTGTTGGAGCATTAACAAAATGAGCATAAAGCTTATTCTTGGTACAAGTAACTGATATCAGGCTATGTGCACCAAGCCCATCAATCTCATACACATAGTAAACTTGCCCGTTTTCATCCTTTCTCTCTTCTGATTTAACATTTTCAGCACTTGCAATCAGATCTTGCAAATTTACATCTGATAATGCCAAGTTGTTTAGCACAGTGTCTTTTGGTGCAAGTTGCCTAAAACCTTCAAGAAAAGTTAGATATTCCTTTTCTGTCTTCTTCTTTGGATTGAAAAACTCACTATCGGTGCCATTAGTTCCTTTCTGTACCTTCGATACTAATCGCTCTTTCCATCCGTCTGGCACGTCGTAGATGTACTCTGCGGAGGCCTTCTTGTCGGAGTTGCCTCCGTATCCACCGTAGTTGGATGCACTAGCTGCAGTTCCATAGTATAAGTGGTAAGGAGAGTCTGCTAGGGAAGGTGGTGAGGTGGTTAGAATTGTGGTTGCCAGGGCAGTGGCAGCTAGTGTGGTGGTTAATTTAGTTAATTGCGGTTTAGTAGGGAGGATATTGAGATGGGGTTTGGTTGGTGGCGGTTGAACTGGTGGTTTTGGAGGTGGTGGAGTGGTGGAGTTGGATGAAGAGAGGAGTGCAGAAGGAGAGAAAATTGTAGCCATGGAAACTTTTGCTTGTGTAATCTGGATAGGTGTCTGTGGTTTCTAACTCTTATCCTGTATAGTAGGGAAGTGGATATTATGTTACCAGGTGTGTTGCTGAGGTTAACCAATCATGACAAGGGATGGTGCCATGTCATCTTCAAATTTTAGGTCCAATGTGGATAATGCATGGTGGATTAGTAGACTCAAGTTTGATTGCATGGGAGAAAATAGGATTTATGGGAAAATGATTTCACCAAAGTTTGAACTTTTAGATTGTGTTGGCGACGTCAAAACATGTTCAGACATTCAGTGGCGTCGTAAATTTGAAAAACCTAACAATAGCTCGACCACAAGAAATAAGTGCATATATGTCTAAGCTAGTTAATGCTACAACAGTCAATGGTAGAGTCAGGATTCAATAGTACGAGAGGCTATTGAGTTGGACAGTGAGCTATTGGGTTGGACAGTAGAAAAAAATGGAGTATAACTATTTTTTTTTTTTAATAAAATTTGGCTTGGGCTAGGGTGCGCACCCTATCTCCGCCCTTGATTACAGTGAAATTTCGATAAATGAATGGTAAAACTAGGTATAATTTTTTTTGCCCATGCTCTAAAGGCTGTGCATTTAGCCTTGTACCACCTAATCTTTCTCATGATATTGTGGGTTGTGCTAAACATAATGTTAATGGCAGTGTCTCTCAAAATATTTTACATAATGTTTGCAAAAAGCATTATTTGCTAAAAATTTACTAGTATGTCATTATAAATAGCTGAATGAATTTAAATACTCTTAATTGAAATAACAAGTCAAATCATACATATTAACTTATATAATGCTTTTCATACTACTTTTTAATTATCAACTTTTTATTAAATATTTTACTTTAAAGGATGTTTTTTTTATATAACATTTATTATTTTCATTTCCTAAATTCTAACATCAAATCAATTAAATTAAATTTACTAGGTTAATAAAATATTGAAAATTGTAGAAAATACTTCATCTAACTCTTCCAATGTTGTAAAAACAAATATAGAATTTTAATTACTATCTTCAAAGTAATAATTTCTATTCAATTTTTAAAAAAATTAAAATAAGCTATTAAAATATTTTCGATATTAATTGTTATTTTATAGCTAAAAATCACTTTCTCAATCATTTAAGGTTTGCTAATTTCGCAACTTAAAAAATTGTAAACATGCAAGAGTAGTTTTATTGGTATCGTGATTTTTCTTTTCTACCAGAAAACTTCATATAAGAGAAGAATATATAAATATAATTAGTAAAAATTCTATAATTTTGTGTGACAACGAAAATGAAAAAATTATGCAAATGATCGATTGCAGAGATAAAAATAAAATAGTTATTGAACTTCTGGAGAATTAAAGAACAATTATAAAAATTAGAATGTAAAGTGTTACATAATGTAATATAAAGGGTGTGATTTCTTATTTTCGATTATAATTATTTTGGTCTATTTAATTATTTTCTTTATTACCACTAAGTAAAATTTAGCATGTAAAATTTTAAATATAATAGGCAAACTTATATACACTCTAAATATAAGTTGTATTTTGGAAATTTCCCAAACAAAAACGTAATTATGGATATATATTAGCGACTTAGAAAATACACCTACTGTATAGAGTATATTTACTCTACGTACCAAGTTTTATAAATTTACATATTACATTAAAAAAAACACACACACACACACTCCAGGATCAACCATTCCAAATCAAAATAACAAATTATTTGTTTTTGATTTGATCAGCACTTTGCTCATAGTATTGATTCCCAGTTAATATCTCCTCGAATATGTTGCACCATAGCCACCTGCTGTGTATCGGGTGCAATTTCTGAAACGCTCCACACCTTGACAGATTTATCGAGACTCCCACTATACACCATCCAGTTCTGATCGCCGCCTGAGGATTCTTTATCCTTCTCCAGCGTGAGACACTTGACAGGTCCTGTGTGCCCACTCAACACCGACAGGAAAGTGTGAACCGCGGCCACCCTCCTCCAGACGCATATGGTTTTATCAGCAGAGCCACTGACCACTAGATTCCCGGCCGTGGCGAGGCATAGCACCGCCAGTTTGTGACCCTTGAGTACTCCGCCGTGTGACAACTGCTTCTCGCGTTCCCAGAAATTCACTAGTCCATCTGATGAGCCACTGTAGACAACCAAACCAGACTTGTTCACCGCCAATGCTGTGATGGCACATTCCTGACTCAAGAGTGTTTGCACCAAAACATGCCTAATATATTTACCATTTTGTTCTCTTTTCCATACCTTCACCGTCCCGTCAGCTGATCCAGTATAGACCACGCCGTCAAGGGTGGCAACCACCGAGTTGACAGCATCATCATGGGCCTTGACAGATTCAACACACTTAGAGTTGTTAACCCTCCAGACCTTAAATGTCCTGTCCCATGAACCAGAATACAGAAGCTCTTCCTCTGGATTTATGCTCATACAAGAAATTGCATCAGCGTGCTTTATCCATAGCGTGGTCCTTTTTCGCTTGACTTCCACATAATTTTTTGGCCTAATGGAGGCTTTTAAAATATCAAAGAACATGGGCAAAGTCCCTACACGTTTGTGATTGCTGGGATTTTTGGAACTAATCTTCCATACTCGAATTTTTCCATCTTGATGGCCAGTGAAAATCTTGTCACCCGATATAATAATTGCCTTGACAAAGCCACTGTTAGATTTGAACGCGGAGAATTCTTTCATGTTCTTCCACGCACGAATGTTTTTACTGTCTGAGCCAGTGTAGAGAATTTCGTTCTTGACAGATAAGGAATATATATGGCCGTCTTTGCGAACAAGCGAGCCGATTAAGCCATTTTGAGGTAAGTTTGTAGTCAGTACAGTTTCATTGAAATTTGACCAGGGAGATTTCATGAAGGGCGAAGTTGGGTTCCATGGGGACATCATTGTCGGGGAGGAATCCTCGCTATGGCAGTAGGGGTCATAGGCAGAGAAGGCGAAATCCTCGTCAGTGGTGGTGAACACATTATGAACCATGTTGTCTCCTGTTAGTTTCTGAAAACGTTGTTGATCCTTTTCTTTCTTCTACCAGCAATCCAATTTTGAGATCCTTTTCTTTCTTCTACCAGCAATCCAATTCTACAGTCAAAATATGAGAGAGAGAGAGAGAGAGAGAGAGAGAGAGAGAGATTTTGTGGGGAATGTATGAGGACTAAATTCGGGAGAAGAGAGTTTATATAGAAGAGAAACGGTCCAAATCAGTGGTAAAAAAAAAAAAAAAAGTTCCAAGGAATTGGAGGGGGGATTCCAATTTTTGTTTTGGGACACAAAGAAACTCATATTCAATTATGTAATTCATGTTTGCTAGTACTTGAATAATTTAATTATATTTTGTTCATGGCACGCAAAATTTAATTTAGAGGCCAAATTATAGTTCTTGTATGGTACGATGAAGACATTCAATGAATTTATAGTAGTGTTCAAGTCCTATTTATCATAATAAGTTAAGAGAAATGGTCTCTTAAGCATTGATGGTAGGAGACATGACACATCAATTAATTGATGACCAATTATATATTTATTCATTAATTAATCAGTATGTCATGTCACTAATACTTTCGACTTAATGTGTTGGTCTTTTATAAATATTCAAATACCAAAAATATTATTTTTCGGCTTATAACGCCTTTTTTCGGATGCGGGTTATTATTAATAATATCAATTTTTCTAAAATTGTGTATTCCACCATTGGGTTAAGAAAAGTACATAAGAATATTCATTTGGAGAATTTTCTCTAAGATTAATTGATCATTCAATAGACTAATCCAAGGACTATTTGAGAAATGAAGTACAGGCCAGTCTTATGGTCCACTAATTGCATCCTCACAAGGTCAGTGGTTGATAACAACAATGTTATAACTGACAAAAAATAGAACTGATACAAGGTTTTGGTCCGCCTACTATAAAACAATTCACATTTAAGTGGTTGCTTCAATAATACCTTAAACGTCACCAACTCTATTCCCTAGCAACTAGGCAAATAATAGAAACCTATAATTCGTAATTCTACAAAAACACGATTTTTTTGTCGAGTTCTGCCACTAAACCATAATCGAGGGAAAGAATATGAGACAAGTATTGAGTAGTTAAGGTCTAACAAATGCGATATTGAGTAGTTAATTAACGCTCAATTTCATTGACGAGTGCGTGCTAACGTAGATGGCTGGTAGTGGAAGAAAAATGGAACATATTTTTGTTATTTTCAACGTACAAGTCGTGTAAAACAATTTAGCTAGGAAGTGTTCTACAAATTTTGCCCATTTCCTAGTAAAAACCCACAACGGCCCAATATAGTTTTCTCTACGATTTTTTTGCTAAGTATAGAAATAAGTTGTTAACTGTCCCAGGATAAATCGACACGTAGAAAGCTGATTTGGCACACGGTTCGAGGTAGCTTAAACACCTGCCACGTAAAGAAATTCCACCGGCCAATTTTTGGTCTCTTTATGATGGCTAAAATGGGTGCTATCATGCCATTTTGATGTCAACCATTGTTGCACAGTCAAGTGAAAGAAAAAACTTTTGTACTCTCGCATTAACATTTTTTAGAATTAGGGTTTACACGTATCTCCCATTTCGTGGCGAGTTTTCCGTTCTCGCTTCAGTTTACGCCTAGTCTAGAATAAATTGATCAAACTCACAAATGATACTTGAACTAAACTTTGTTTCAGAAAAAGCTCTCGGACCCCTGAAATTGTTTTCCGTGTGTAAAAAAAAAATCGATGTCCATAAGTGAAATTCTAATGGAACAGTTAACATGGGAGGTAAAAATAAACAAATGTTAGACTTAAATACACAAACGGCTGATGAACTTTACGCCTTGTTTCATAAACTTACATGAATTGGATTTTGTTCAATGACAACCTTCAGAATTCATTTTTCTTTTTACAAACACCTGCAGCTCCATCTTTTATTATTATTATTATTTATAAAATAAAATAAAATGTTTGACCAAAGTTTTTATAAAAATACTTTTAAAAAACATATATGTGATTCATTGGATACATATATCTTATTGCGCATAAAAAATATTGAAGTACTCTACAACTTCAATAGTGAGGAATTAATTATTTTACTTAGAAGTCTAAAGTTCAATTCCTTGGACCCCAAAAATTTAAAAGACATTTTTGAAAATCGATAAGCCGACCGAGCAAAACCGTCGGTTAACTCAGTCAAATTCGATTTTTGATCGAGTAATGTGCATTCCTATTAAATTATTGTACCCGACCTAGGCAAGGGCCCGGATCATTGATTTTCCGACCCTACCGGCTGGGTTTTATACTATGGTGTGATGTGTTATTCTTTATTATGGATATTTTGATCTATTTAAATATGTTTTATTGCAAATTTGTGATTTTGACAGTGAAAATTGTTTTTTTCTTACCATACTGCAAAATTTAGGATATATATACACCCCAGTATAGAAGGTATATTTAGCAATGTTTTGAAAATCGATCTGAATATCGACCTCGAAAAAGATTAAGGATCAAGGTGTCAAATCGGATACCAAAATTAAATAAATAAATAAACATGCAAATTATAAAATATATAATTATTTGGGTTCATATTTTCGTAGGGAACATTATTGATATATATTTTGACCAACAAACTTGCTATTTATTGGGATAATAATGGGTTGACACATTCTTGTACTCCAATTCCAATTATATTATTTTCTGATCATACTCAAATAGGAACATGATTCCCACATTTGATACTCGTGATGTTTATTATCAATTGGCATCGCCTCGGCTAACTCAAAGTACTCATGAAATCGACGTCCCACCAACTATTCCAATGATGAAATAGAACTCTATATATATGTGTGTGTGTGTGTGTGTTCATTGAGGGAGTATGAGAGTGGTATTTATGGAAGAGGGTGAGGGGTTGATGGTAAATGCACGTGGAGTGAATCCAAGAGGGGATTGATGATCTTTGGGGGCGAGCGGGTGGGTGGGGGAATGGGTCATAAGTGTTCGGCGGCGTGACGTTTGTTGGATACTTGTTCCGAACGGTGGCAAGTTTTGAAGTCGGTGGCAGTAATGAGTTCATGAGATCAAGCATTCTTGTTACATTAGAGGCGCAATTGCAAGTGAGATCGCTGTGTAAGGCAACATCTTTCTATTATGGAGACCGTGAAAAATAAGACTTTTTCGAAGTTAGAGTAAGATAATAAATTTACGCAATTTCCTTCGAAAATGATTAGGAATTAAAAGATATGGTGATGAGTAGCATGATTAAAGGGAATTAAAAGATAGAGTGGGGCATTTATATATACTAATTAGGGAAGTTGCAAATGTTTATGGGGTTGTCGACCAAGTTTTGATGAAAATTTTAGGATATTTTAATAAAAGTTGATAAAATGTGTTGTTGAAAATTTTAAAATTTGAAGACGAAAAAAAAAAGTTCAAATGCAAATTTGAAATTGAAATTGTATTTGTAAAATTGAATTTTTTAATAGAGTAGTCGAATAGTGTGAATCGAGAAAAAAAAAATAGTTTAGGTCAAAAAAATAAGTGATTATTTATGTCATTTTATTTAGGACTGTTTTAGCAAATAGAAAAAATAATTAAAATTATGGTATGTAATATAAGGATAATCATATTTAAACAACCATTTTTATTGGTCATATCTTATTTTATTTACAATTAAGGTTTTCGATCTTTACTCGTACAACATTTATGTCTTTAACTTTTTTCGATACATTCTTATCCTTAACATTTTATTAATTAGCACATCCCATCTTTGATAACGATTTTCATCCAAGTAGTGTGTTGCAAGGGCATGAAAAATCGCTGTAACGAAGTAATTTTTTCCACATTTCAAAACATGCAAACATGTGGTTTTAACAGAAAGCATTAAAAAAAAAAAAGACGTACTAGTTAATAAAAGTTTGAAGATAAGAATTCAACGATAAAAATCATAATTTGAATGTGGTGACATAACCACAAATTTTTTCATATTTAAAAGGTATTGTTACAGGCTAAATGTCCAAATTAACCTTATCAAAATGAATTTAAGTTGTTTCATTATTAATTTTTTTTTCCTTTTAAAGGCAAATTCAGCAATCGAAATTGCGGATTTTATTTACTCGATAAACTTGACAACCCGGAAGAAAGAACGAAGAATTATTTTCTAAAATGACATTTTTGTTTAGTTTAAAGACGATGAAAGAAGGGAGATGGTTGAAGATTTACGAATGAAATAAGAAATAGCTCTAAAATTTTGGCCATTATCAAAGAAACAGAAAATTCACTTGTGAAATATGATAACCTTAGAAAAATTAAAACTTATAGGGAAGTGGCTAATTGTGTAAAGTATTTCCTCAAGAATAAGAAGTTCCACTGGATTTTTATTATTTTTATTTTTTAATTATTTTGGTGGAATAGTCTAGATGGATACTCTCCACCACAAAAGTAAATAGATATCTACGGCTCAATTTGAGGAGGTAAAATTATAAATTGAAGCAAGAAGCCTTATTCATAAATAATACATAAAATAAGCTAAATTTGTTATTGTCGCGATTAATTCTATTAAGATTATTGACAAACATTGATTCGAAACAGAATAATGACCGTGGAATTTTAATTGGAGATCACATAGGGTGTGTTTGATGAATAATATTGAGGAAAAGAATGTATTTTAAATAGTGATATGATAGGAAATATGTGAGTGGATTAAAAAATAAGAAAAAATTATTGATGTGATAAAATATTATTTTATTGAAAAATGTGTGGTTGAGTTCCTGTTTGTTTCCCATTTTTTGTGCAAAAGTAGAAAAAATGTGATCGTTGCTATTGAAAATATGTGAAGAACAAACCAAATATTGCGACTGGATGAGATCCACTAACGATTGGATTTCTTCTATAAATGTGAAATTAATGAGAAACAAACAGTAACTGAAAATAAGTTTTGAAAGAATGTGTACCAAAGTGAGGCTTTAATCAATATATATCAGTTAATTCACTGAGTTGAAGAATACCTTCGAAATTTTTGTCAAAAATTAATTTTCTATTAGTGTTAATTTTCACTGATATTAATGTTGTTATAGTGATTAAAAATAATCACTATAACATTCTTTTGAAAGAAAGGTTCAGTGTTTCGTAAACTTTGTTCTACTCGGACATGTCCACTATACAAATTTGGAAATGACAATCGACATTCTACAAACTTTCTTTTCAAGAATTTTCAACTTGATGTAAAGAGTAAAAGTTAAGTGGCAAGATTTGGGCCCAATATGTCAAAATTTCACCTAGTTAAGCGATCCTTAATTTTCATATTGAGCAAATCACGCCAAGATCAACTCCATTATGTGAAAGTTCATTTTGATTTTCTGCAACATTTTTTGCAGGCAGAAAAAAAAAATTTATTATGAATTTTATTCAGTTTTAAGTTTATTTCAAAATTTACGAAAGGTCAAATTATGATTCGAAAAAAAAAAAATACAATAAAAGAAATGGGTAGAGCGAGAAGGTAGGAGAAAAATAATGGAGAGTTTGTTTAGACTTTTGTTCTTAATTTGTTTTAATATTTTTTTTATTCTTTGTGATAACTTCCATTTTATTTATATTTATGAGAAAAATTATTTTTTAAGTGATTTATCGAAATTTCCCTTTAACAAATAGGTTGCATGTTGTCTCGCCTCACTTAACGATAGAACTGGACGAAAGTCAGTGGGGATTATTTGCGTGGATTAATGAAAGTTTAAGATAATATGTGCTATTAAAATTTAATGGAACAAAATTGAGACATATTGAAAAAGCTAGGGACCCAAAAAGTATTTTACCCTCTTTTTTGCACTTTATAGTTTTCAATAATTTGAAAGGACTTTCGAATTTTTTACAAACTGTGCTCTTAACATTTCATTTATACCCCCATAACCTTTCAAACTTCACAAAATTTTGCACCCAAGTCCAAATGAATGGACCGATAGTTGATCAATAAAAATGATCTTTAACTAAATTGAAAATGATAAAATGACAACTTTAGAATTACCACATTAAATAAAAAAAAAACACCAAAAAAATAATAAAAGAAATAAAAGAAAGTTCTTCTTCCCCTGTAACCAAATGCAAAGGTAATTTTAGTCACCTCTCACCACCACCCACCGCCAATCGTCACCACACAAAAACTAAAAAGTCACTACACCATCACCATCAAAATCAAAATCAAACTTTATCTTCTTCCTCATCCCCATCTCCACCGCCACCAAAGTCTCATAACCCAATTCCAACATTGTCATCCTCCTTAACATCTTCTTCTTATCTTTACTTTCAATCTCCCCAGCCAACCATCAACTCTACCTTACCACCAAAACAAGAACAAAATCCACCAACCCTCACATCTTCATCTTCATCTTTACTTTTAGTGGATTCCTCGACAAAAATGAAAAACAAAGAAAAATCTCAACACCCATCGAATCACTGAATTCACCAGATGTTGCACGGCCCCAATTCTCACCGATATGGTCATTATTTGATCAACCCCGAACAACAATGCTCGAGATTGTTTCTGGTCATCTAGGGAGTTTTTCTGAGGTCTCACCTCGAGCTTAATTGCTGCACGTGACGATTTCAAATCACCTCGAATTTTTACGTTTATTCCTTTTCTCTACCTCAAATGCATACTTTAGTAGGACTCTACTTCCTTCTTCAAAACTTATCCAATTTCGATAAGGTTTTATCCCATTAGAACTTTTTGTCATATTCTAATAGAATTTTAACACATTCTAAAATTTCAAAAAGGATAAGACACTCGATATTCTAACTCTACTAGGAGTGTACCACCTACTCTATAAATACATGACCACAATTCATTAGTCAGGTATGTTTATATTTAATTTATCGCCTTACGCTTATATTTTCCTCTTTTGCTAATTTAAGCATTTCAGGGGCAACGAGCACACACCTCGACGACTTTTTTTTCAGGTACCAAATATTTCGTTCGCCTCAAGTGTCAAGCTCGAAAATCAACATACGAGGGTCTTTGGTAACATCACTCACTTATTCACTTTTCACGGCCAACAGTGTAGAAATTTCATCTACACCCATTGAATACACGCTAAACAGGACACACATTCAACAACTGGAATACAACAATCAATTGATATTTATTCCTACCAGTTAATCATAATTCATAATAAAAAAAACAACCACACAAATCTTCCACATCAAAAATAAAAGAAAAATATTGATTCTTATATGGGCCTTGATAGTTCGCCTGGAATCAAAGGCCATCTGTATATTTGAGCTTCAACGAGGTGAAATATGCTTGATCGGGGGGCCGAAGTTGTTGAGCTGTCTAAAGAAAAGATCGAAGCTTTCCTGGATTGAGTGCAATGGAGATCTGAAACAGGGTAATGAGAAAATTATTTTTGTGTGATTTTGGTTCTGGGTTTAAAAAATTCGCGTTCTTTGATGAATTTGGGGAAATCAATGAACGTTGATGCAACGGCGGAGGTAACGAAATCAATGAATGTTGCTGATTCNAACTTGGTTTTGTTTCCTCCACGTTTTAGTCAAAAATAAAACCCATTTTGAATGTATGCTAGTCAACTTCCTTTTAGCATTTAAAAATTAGAAGAGCTGCAAAAAAAGATCCTCTTGGAAACCCAAAAGTGTCTCAACTGTCGCAAGGCCAAAACAATAGCATAAAATTGACTTATGATGTCAAACCTCATTCAATATCTTGCTGTAGAAGGCAATTGGTCTATCTTCTTGGCTAAGCACTACTCCAATGCCTACGTGACATAAAAGCACTTCTAATACCTTTGAGAAATCGGATAAGGCCAATACAGAGGCTATTGAAGTGGAGAAAACTACTTTCTGCTTTCTTTTGGTCCATTAGAACCGAGTTTGTATCAGACAATTGGTGATTAAAGCAAGCTGGCTGCTTAAGTTCTTGATGAAGCGCCCGTAGATAGTCGCTAGTTCATGGAAGCTTCGAACTTTCGTAAAAAACTTTGGTGTAGACCACTCTACTATGACTCCTACCCTTTCCTTGTCTACCCCAACCCCATATGAGGTGATCACAAACTCCTTTTTTTTTGCATGAGTGCAAATTTTTGAAACATTTGGTACTGTGAATAGCATAAATGAAAGGTTAGAATAAATTTGTGAGAAATTCAAAGATTTGGGATCATCGTTACAATTGTCCTAATTTAAATGACGAGCTTTTACAAAATAGGGTCCTATGATACAAAGATTCCAAATATTGTTAAAATGTGAAAGGCAATAATATTTGCATTGAACATCTGTATGAATTTTCTTACCAACGCTTTAAATCGAGAACATTGTCTAATATATACCGTGACACTATTGTTAATATGTTAAAGGCAATAAGATTGCATTACTATCAATAGTAGAGGTGTATGGTGATCAAAATCACTTATGTTTAGACGGCATCGAAATTTTAATAAGAAATTCAATCGTTATACAATCATTTGGACACACTGTTGCTATTTACAAATCAATTAAAGTATACTGGAGAAAATATCATTGTACCCCTTAATCTTTTCATTCAATCTGTTGTATTTTGAGATTTCGAAATAAAAAAATACGGCTGCTTTTTGATTTGTTAGTGATTGAGGCTGGAGTTGGTCCTCTTCACCGTTCATAAAGGTTGGATTTTGTATTAAAATTTGGAAAGAATGGTGCCCAAACAGGCACTAAGATTTGTAATTCCATCCTACTAATAAGTTGACATTAGAGGAGGAGAAGCACCAAGTTTTATATTAGAATAACACGATCACATTCAATATTGATACAACATGGATCATATAAAAGTTTGAACAACATCACTACAAAAATATACTAATTTACAATGTAAATTCAGCATATTATGATGTTTTCAAGTCACAGGGTGTCCGTGTTGCACATGAAAATGTCTGATAAATACAGTATATAATCAGCGAATTCCTCCACAGGTGTCTATATTTCACCATGCAAACGAATGACAGACAATACCATCTTTTACAAACAACAAAACCAAATGGTACACATGCATAGGAGGATTCACCCGCCCACTAAAAATCCCAACAAAAATATACAAAAAAATTGCTATAAAAGCCAACATAATTTGGTTCAGCCATATAATTATAAAGAAAGAATATAATGGCTTCCATGAAGGCTAATGCCGCTGGTGCAGTTTTGTTTCTTATGGTGGTTTGCTCAAAGATTGCGGCGGACAGTTCGGAGTTCGATGACATTGCTCCTTCGCCGGCAATGACCGGCCGCGGCGGTTTGGGATCTACGCCACCTGTCTCCATTGCTGCTGCTGCTTGTCTATCTGTTTGTTTAATTAATATGCTCATGTTTTGAGCTGTTTGATGTAAATTTGTTCATCTTTTGTTAAAATCTTGAAGTAATCTGTTGCTTTGATTTTTTGGTTCACGAGAAATAATTCATATATATTGGAATAGATTTTGTAAAGGTAATTTTTTGGACATGTGATTAAAAGACATGTGATTAAAAAGTAAGAAAAATTATTGAAATTTACTTGTAAGATTATTTTTATGGAAAGAATGTGTAATTAAAAATGAGTCATGAGAGATGCAATCTACATCCAATCCTAGTGCCGACTATTTTATGATCTAATTAATCTCATGGACGATGTAATCTACATACAGTTCTCATGTCAGTTGGCACTAAGATATCAATACTTTGACTATGCAATTGACTCTTATATATGATATAAAAAATTGTTCTCGTACCCACAGTGGAAAGTCTTATCTTATCAATTCGGAGAGAACCTTATTCATGGTTCTCACATTTGAAGAGAACCGTAAGTAATATTTTCTTACCACATCAACAAAGGATAACCTTATCCTCGTATATGATCGTTTAACATTTCATATTTTCAAAAATTGAATGTAATTACTTTTGTTTCATTGTGTAGTTATTCGGATGACAAAAGTCACTAACTTGATTTTATTGAACGCGACATATTGGAATAAAAAATATCTATTATGATGTTATAAGATAAAAATTTCAAGATACGCCGACGTGCATATGAAGACACAATTAAACTAATAATTTTCTATTTGACTCGATGCAAAACTTGCTTCAATTACTCCAATTTTCCGCCTTTTTCCACAAAAAACTACAGGCCAAAAGAATTTAAAACCCTGAAAAAGAAGTGCAGTGCTATTCATACAAGGACTAGTATACTCATTATAAGTGACCGTTTGTTATTTGAGACAATAAAATTACAAAAAATTAATGCTTGAAGTAGTAAGTTGTCATATAGAATGACTATTTTAATTTAGGGTTGGACAAAACTCTCGAACTGAATCGAATCGAATCGAGTGGTTCTTTTTAAGTTAAATATTCTAATGATATCAGAATTCAGAATCGACGAGTTTAGTTCAGTTCTAGATTCTAGACAAAAAATAGAACTGAATAAGAATCGATTCTCTCTAATTTTTTTTATTTAATAAGTCATATTATTTTAATTTTTTTATACAAATTTGCCAACTTATTAATTGAGCCTTAAAAATATCATTTTCCTGTTTCTAGTCCAATCCCAATTTTGCAATTCAAATTACGAATAATAAAATTGAGTAACTTCTGCCCTATTCATTAAATGTCCTCCACTTTGATCAAGGCAAGCTACATTTCATTCATTTTTAATAATTTCTAACCCTAAATGTATAAAAATTATAATTTATAACTAGTGTTCAAGATGTTTATTGTGAGCTCGTGCATTTGCGTGTTTTTCTTTATCTCGATAGCTATCTTTCTTGCTGAATTAAATATTTTTACATTTCTTTTAGTATGTGGAATTGAACATGCCTTAGTTGGATTAATATAGCGTTTTTTGTAAATGTTAAGAAAATTAATTTTGGTACGAAATCAAATTGAACCGAATTGAACTGAACAGACTAAATCGGTTCGATTCCATGATTAAATTTAGAACCGACGGTTTCACTTACTAAATATTCGAAAATTCTTATTCAATTCAATTCTAAAGAGAATCGAAGTGGATTAGATCATGTCCAATCAAACAATAATCACTTACTATAAATAACATTACTAAAAAGAATACATACCACGAGTATCGTCCGTGTTTGATAAACAAATCCTACAAAATCAAATACGAAAGGTGGGGCCAAGCAATGAAGTGACACGTCACCAACATCCAATAACGTTGTATGCGTGTTCGACACGGCTGTAGACTATGGTGGCCAGTGGGTACAAAGGAAAGAGGCAAAGCTGATTCAATTTATCCTAGATGTTCATTGTATTTAGTCATAAAAGATACAGGCTAAGCAAGTTGCCATGTACAAATTGAAGTTGCTATTCATTCTTGGAATTTTGCATTGTGGAAAAAAAAAAAATTAAAAAATCATAACCAAGTTGCAATGTACAAGTTGAAGTCGCTGTTCATTCTTGGAATTTTTTTATTGTGGAAATTTTTTTTAAAAATCGTAAAAAATAAATACTGATATAATCTAATTGGTCATCTACTTCCAGCTTTATAAAAAAATTAGGAGTCCCTGTCCCTCAGACCTTATACCTTATATACCATGTCACGGAGGTTCTAATCCAACTTGGACTACAATAAAATAACATAAATAAGCAATCTATATTCATTATTTTGACATTATTCAAGTTATAGCTTGCATTCTATTTACATTCATTAATATATGTATTGCAGCATTTATTTCAGGTACCGAAAGCAAATATCAAGGTCGAACTTATACTAGTACTTCTCCCTTCTCTTGCAATTGAGATCTCCAATACAATTTTTGGTAATAATAAATAGCGTAAAACGTATTAAAAAATAAAGAAACATTTCATAACTTTACAACTCTCATTTCTTCTATTTCAAGGATACGTATTTGATAATTTGATATTCTCCGAATAATTATTTTATCTATAATTATAAGTTAATTATATTAACATATTGAACAAACCAATTTTGAAGTCCGTGGAAAAAACATGAGAAAATTGAAGTGACTATACCAAACCTTTCATCATTTTGAAGACATGACCCAAACATTTTATTTGTATTACTTACGGTGCCAAACATTTAAAATATATGAATAGAAACCGTTAGTTCATTTGTTAGTTGACGTAAAGTCAATGATTTGACCAAATTTTGACAATGTGTAAGGGGTAAAAAAGTAAATTTACATTTTTCAAATAAAAGAATTAAATTAAAAAATCAAAATCAAAATCAAAATAAAAAAGTTATCTTCTTCAACCCCCACCCCTAAACCCAAACCCAAAATAAAAACAATCGTATCCACTAGAATCGTCGACACCACCACTACTTTCTTCATCCCAAAAAGTTATCTTCCGCCATCACCTCCTTCTCTCATGTCATAGTCGGTACTATAGCCTACTGCTACAATTAGGCAAGCAAGAAATGGGACTGCAAATGGGATCTGCGAAAAGTGGTCTTGCGTGAATATATATTCCATTTGGCAGTGGTCAGAGAATCTGCCCAGGGACTAGTTTTGCAATAGGGTTAATTGAATTTTTGTTAGCAAATATTTTGCACAAACTTGATTGGAAACATCCTAATGGAGTAAAAGGTGAAAACTTGAACATCACCAAACAATGAGGTCTCATAATTGGTAGAAAAAATCCACTCATTACTGTTGCGATTTCTCATGATTTCTAAATTAATTTGTCTATTCATTGGACAAGATTCTGTGGCCACTCCCAAACGAAAGCCCAGCAAATCATATTTGATTTTGTTCACGTCATTTTCTCTGAAATTGTTTGCAAATGTTAATTATATGTCTGTGTTTGGATTTGACAGCTTGAGGAATTTTGTGTAAATTTTGTTAAATTGTTTTGATTTGGGCAGCTTAATAAATTTTTTCCCTTCCTTTGGATTTTGAAGTTGATTGCAATCCGTAAAGGTTGCTAACCATGGCTTTTATTGTAGAGATGTCGGTGGTGTTGGCGACGATGGGCAATGTGGATGGGTAGCGATGGTTAGCAGTGGATGATTTCTGGTTTTTGATTTGGGGTAGGTGGGGTGTGTGAGGGTGAGTGGAGAAGATGAATAATATTTTATGAATTTTTGATTTAATTATATTATTTAATTATTTAATGAAGAATGTAATTTTTTTTTACCCTTTAAAAAATTGTTAAAATTTGGTCAAATCGTTGACATTAGGTCAACTAACAGATGATCTAACAGTTTCCGTTCATTTAGATTTTGAGTGCAAATTTTTTAAAAGTTCGATATTGTGAATGATACAAATGAAATATTTGGATCAAGTGTGTAACAAAATAAAATGTCTGATACCGTGAATTTTCCCAAAAAATATCCCATGCACAAACGTCATAGCGGATCTAGAAACACCCCCACTAGCGGAGGGCTTTTTTGTCCGTTCACACGCCACAAATTGCCTGTTTTGTGGTCATTATTCATTCACCGTAGCCGACTTTTTCCCTTCAAATCCCCCACAAAAACCAGCTTCAAATCCATCTCTCTACAATTCTCAGTTTTATCTATATATACACACATTGTTATTGAATTGCTGAAGTAAAGCTTAATTAGAATAACGGAGAAAATGGCGCACAAAACTGAAAAGGAAGAGACGGAGTTCAAGGTTGTACCTGAAACGATGTCACTTTGTGTCAAATGTGGTGTTGCAGGAAATTCCGCCACTAATAATTTATGCCAAAAGTGTTTCAACACCGCGACAACTGCTTCATCCTCCCCCACCGCCGCTTCTTCAGTGGTTGCCACATCGGGAGGTGGAGCTCAGCAAAAAACTTTTTTATTTGAAGATAAATCTTTCAGTTCTAGCTCTGTTTTCAGGTTTTCTCTGGTTAGGGATGTAGAGGAGACGAGTGAAGATCCGAATAAATCGGATTTAACTGATGGCCTGGTAGTGAAGAGGCAGGTAAGTCGGTGCTCCGGTTGCCGAAGGAAGGTAGGGTTGACCGGATTCCGATGCCGTTGCGGTGAACTTTTCTGCGCCGAGCATCGGTACTCCGACCGGCACGATTGTAGCTTCGACTACAAGGCTGCCGGACGAGAGGCCATCGCGAAGGAAAATCCGTTGGTAAAAGCGGCCAAAATTGTCAAGATCTGAGCGTCAAAATGATCGAATACGTACACATATTTTGCAAGCTCCCGTCGAACGTGACGAAAAATCAAATCAAATAGACAATTTGGAGATCGGGCTCTATCTCGATGTTGCTGATAACAATTTCAGTGGAGAGTGATAAAAAAAAATCTTGAAAGATTGGGGGTTAAGTTTAGTGTGTTATTATTAAGAAGAAAAACAAAGAAGTCCTCTTATGGCAGTGTTTCTGATGGATAGTAGTCTTCAATTGTATGCTGTATATTAGTTAATTTATTTCGATTTGGTTTGAATCCTAGTAGAAGTTTTTGGATTTTGAACAAATACGTTTGGTTTGTATGAGATGGAAATTGACGCTTTCGGATTCAAATTTCTCGTTGCTGCTCTGTTTAGTCGAGGAACGGTGAAGAAGATGATTAATTTTCTGATTTGAATTATGATCTATTTAATGAAGTTGAATTAGTTAGAAGGAAGAGATTGATCAAGAAATGGCAGGATTTGGAAAATTTGATGGAAGATGAAGGGCGAGATTGTCTTTTTGGATGGGGTAATGCTATTGAAGACTCGCTATATATTCTTCCCTCACCTCACTTTATTACTTGATGCATAAAGTAATAAAAACTATCTAATTAATGTATCAAATAATAAAGCGATATATGTATGTTACGTAAAAAGATTATTAATAATTTTTACTATGAATAAACATTAAACGATGGTTTTTGGATAACTGATGTGCACACGGTATGGGAAGCATTTGGACTAAGGGATTGAATTCAAAGCCTGAGATGCAATGAAAATTGGACGTTTCAGATGAAGTGGATCTAGATCCAATGGCTTAGCTTTGTCCTTTCTTCCTATAAAAGCCAAAATTGTGCCATTTATATCAGTTTTTTAACTTTTGCAAAAGTTTCCAAATTTTTTCAGCAATCGAAAAACTTTTCCGATCATTTCTATTCTCCAACAACATCGCATTCTTAGAGCTTATTTTCATTTAGGTAATTTTTCTAAAATTTTCTCTGTTTTCTCATCCTTCCCATATTTTCTTTTTCAATTTCAATAGCTATGGATCTAGTGCTAGCAGCGGGATGGTAACCATCACAAGGGTTGGGGAGTCGTATAGAGGTTTTTGGGCTATGAGTAAGGGTCCCATTGATTACAAGGCCAGGTGAGGGGCTGCGAGAATCCCTTCAGGAATGACCTCCGCAAAGTTGGCTGAAATTAAGGAAAATTATAGAATCCTGGATTCCATAGAACTCTTAGAGCCCGAAGCACATAAATGTGCTTGCTATCTGAGATCGGAATGTGTGGCAGTTAGTGAGTTCTTGTTTAGGGCGGGTATGCGTCTACCCCTGCACCCATTTTTTAGGGTGATGCTGAGGTCCTACATGTTAACTACTACCCAATTATTGCCAAATGGGTAGTGCCAATTGGTCGAGGCATATTTCATTTGGAATGAGACATCTCATGGTGAGAACACGCTCCTTCATATCTCCAAACACTTTTCCAACCCCCAGATACTTGCCCATGCCCTTCTCGTAGTAGGTCTGTCATACTCTATCTAGGGGTGGCAATAGACCGAGCCGAGCCGACTTGGCCCTTACCCACACGAGCTAGACCATCTTCCAACCTCAGATACTTGCCCAATATTCTCTCACGAGCTGAGCTCGTGGCTCGTACACGACTAAGCTCGACTCATGCCCTGAGCTCGTCGCTCGTGGGTACTCGGCGAGCCGAGCCGTGCCGTGCTAAAGCTCACCGACTAGGTTTTTTTTACACTATACTAAATCTTAAAAAAAAATATATATATATATATATATACACATTTT
>CAIGRB010102276.1:60359-70750 GCA_903798255.1 Fraxinus quadrangulata | reverse complement strand
ATTAGTAGATCTTTTGCCATTACAGAAACTACTGGCCATCGACGTTTATACCTTCGCCAGGAATCAATTACTTTTTCTGAATTTTTTCTAATAGCATTGTTACTAGGCATATTATGATTAAAATAATCAATTAATTTACTAGGTAATGCATTTGGACTATTACTCGATATTTGAGTACATGCAGTGGAAAATAAACTACTACTAGAGGAACTACATGCATATGCAGTTGAATCATATCTATATAAGTTCATGTCTTGAAATAAATTTAAAATTTTAGCGTCGTCATCTCCTATATTAGTGGGAGAGTAGTTGTAGAGTCGGAGGGTACACGAGTAATATGTATGCCCATTCGTGAAACATATACTTCATATATTTCACATAAAGTTTGTTTCAAATTCCTATAAGTAATAAGTACGTTAAAAGTTAAAGTGTTTGAAATTTGATCAATAACAAATTTAATATCCAATAAATTATATCAGGAGCATGCTAATGGAAATAACATTGACAACTCAATATTTTCTAAATTTTAATTTCATGGAAAATATAACTGAACTAAAATCGGGGTCATCTTTAAATCTATGAAAAACTCTAGCAATTATATGTTCAAGGACCATACAACTAGTAGGATAATAAACACCAGACAAAATATTTGTAGAATTATAAAAACTTGTCAAAAAATTTTTAATTTTAAAAACTAAATGCCAATCGTACTAATTTAAAATTGTATCGTCGTCATTTCTCATATGCCTATTGTTATAAAATTCAGTAATTAAATGTTCGAAACCCTCACATGATTTTTATAATAAGTATGTGGAGTTCCATCTATGTAATACGTCACTAATAAGGCTTTTGTATGCAACACTCCAATTTCGTCACAAAATTTCTCAAATACTTGTTTTCTACTATGTGCAATCGGGGATATAGACTAGTGCATTTCTAATTCGTTGAATTTCATCATTAAGATGTTTTAAACCATCTTGTACTATTAAATTAAAAATATGGCAAACACATTAAATATGAAATAAATAACCACCGAAATCGAGTTGAAATACCCTATGCAATTTATCGATAACGTGTTTATTTACACTAGCGTTATCGAACGTAAAAGAACGAATTTTACTCTCGCATTTATATTCTCTAATAATGTTTATAATAATATTAAATATATTGTTAGTATTGTGCGGGAACTCAAAAATTTTAAAACCAATAATTATTTTATGCAAGACTCAAAGTGGGTCTATATAGTGTGCAGTTGCAACTATGTAACATCTTTTATTAATCACTTCCAATATATCCGAAGTTAAAGATATCACATACTCATATTTTTCTAAATCTACAATCAATAATTTCTTTGAATTAAGAAAATATTCAATTGTATCAGAACGAAGAGTATTTCAACTTACCCCAAACGTACCTCGGTTGAATATATTGTTTGACGTAGGAAACAAAATGTTGGCTGTCTGCTATTATTAGTGGCCACTTCGTCGCGGCAACGAACTTTACCATTCCCGTTCGAACTTTCTCCTCTGAATACATCCACGTAGAAAATGATGTAGTAGTAGCACCGACGCCTGGACTACCAAACTGTAGTTGCGTTTGACCAACTGGAAGAAGCTCATATTTGCCCGCACATATTTTGTAGTGACGGTTGAGGTGGGTGGTTCCAATGCCTTTTGCCATGCCAATCGTTGTTGATGGTATTTACATGCTGCTTTGGTTTCTGGAACTCCATCGATCACACGACCAGTTTGAACTAATTTAAAATGGTCACAACATTTTGTCTGCTTCCTCCCCTTTCTCTTCTCTCTTGCATCGGGAATATCAATGCATGTTCTTCATCCCGTTGCAAATCAATTGGATGACTAGCAACAACATCAATGTCATCCAAATCAACTGGATAACTACCTTCATGAACTTCGAAATCTTGAATATTTTCTGGAATATGTCATTTAGAACAGCGAATTCATTCCCAAATTGACTGTGGGGCGTGATTGTGATTCGTCTCCGATACCGAACAAGTTTTCAACAAATGAGCTTGGATCCATTTGTGATTGGAAACTTGTAATGTGATAATTGATATTGAATGTTGAAGTAGAATTGAGAAGTGAATGCAGATTATGTAGTAGTGTAAAAAAATCAATTAAAATAAAATGTAGAAGAATATAGAATGATATTGATAATGAAATGTAGAGAGTAGAGTAGAGAATGAGAGATTGATAGTAAGTTTGGTGAAAAAAATTGGTTGAGTGGATGAGTATTTATAGGGGAAAATGAAATTGAAAAAAATAAAAATTTGGATCATTTTTTCAGTTACCATTTTGGTCCCTTTTTATTTATTTATTTTTTGCAAGCCAGCTCGTGGCTCGTATATTACACGGCTAGCTCGTCTAAATGCTCGACTGTCGCTCGGTTCGGTTGCCATCGCTGCCTCCATCAATGGATGAAAGGAGTCATGATTTTAGGTGATGGGTAAATGGTAGTTAGTTGAGAAGGATAAGGCCCCAGCAAGTACTGTGTCCCTACCTAGTACTCCAAAGCTCTTGAGTTTCTCTTCTTTAGACTTGCCATTTGTTTGTAATTTCAACCGGTACTTCCTGGTTTGCAGTTTCAAGGACTCGCTTCGAGCTCTCCCAAGCTAAGTGAAACATCATCGAAGACATTTATAGACGTCATTCAAGGTCATGCCATTTTTACTGCATAATTGACCGAAGCCAGTTTTTCCTGGACTTCGGATAATGGCTTCAAAAGGTAAACACTGAAGTCCTGTGTAAAAATATATTTCTAGTATAAATTTTAACATTGCCTTTACTGTTTGCAGATGATTTTGAGAAGAAAAAGTACACCATTTTGATCATAAACATATATACATATATACAAAATGATAAGAAATAATTTAACATTTCACGTAGATGAATACAAAATTTACTAACACACGCATCACAAGCGCGCGCATAATGAACAAAAAAGATAAATACTTAGCATTACCTATCTTGATTTTTTTGAAAAAATAAATAAACAAAATGTGCAAAAGCCTTTCTCCTTCACACTAGTTCTATTCCTTTTAATCTTAACTTAATATAAAAGATATTTTGAGAGAAAATAGAAATAAATTCGGACTTGAAGAGAGGTGTAGTGAAAAAGTGACTTTCCTGTTTTTGTAACCTCACTTTTTAGTTAAAAAAACTAAATGTTAGAGTTATATTATCATTAATCTTGTTAAATTGGGTCTTTAACTAAAAATTTTAAAAGTTTTTAGCCCATTACAAAAATAATTATAATAAAAGTTTTGTAAAACATTTACTTAATGAAAAATAGAGGAAAATGAACTATTCATATGATTTCTAACCTATCTCTATGAATGCCACTAATAAAACAATTATTCCATCCAATAAACTTGATATAATTGTTCTTAATGTACAAAATGGGAAGTTTTTAACTCAAAATAATTTTATAAAAATATCTGTATATTGATTTGAACTTGGGTTGCATATGTGAAATACCATGCAGATGGTAATTGTGGCAACCCAATTATTCATTAAATCTTTGTAATCAAATTTACATAGCTCGTTTCTTAAATGGACTACATTAACCAACTTAAAAATATAAATTTCGAGACCTTACATAGAAAGCTTGCAATGTGGCAATGGCAAATATGTTATGGACGAAGTTTAAATGTTAAAAATTATCCCACATGAGTTATTGAACACAAAATAAACAATAATTATTAACACGATTTCTTGTGACATTTTTGACTTGTTATTATGAATTCGTCGTTTATCAATTATAAAATTCTAAAGATGTATTACAAAGTTTATCGTGAATACTTCGAAATGATAACAAAAATTTCACCCGACAAGTGAATAAAATAGCTTGTGAATAAGCCAGAAGAGGTAACGTCAAAACATAAATTAAAATGAAAAAAAAAAGTATTGTCACTTTTTCATAAAAACGTGACAAAAAGTAACCTTTTCATATTCTCATTTTTTGCAAAAATCTTGTAAGCATAAATTAAATTGATTCAAAGAAATATGAATTGAATACATGATTAAAATACATTCTCATTTTCGTAAAAAACCTTGGATGCATCAATTGAATTGATTCAAAAAAATATGAATTGAATACAAAATTAAAACAATGTTTGAATTCATATATTTAAATTTTCAAAAGTGAACACATATGCATCTAGTTAATTGCTCTAACGAGATACTGTGTCATTTTCAGAGAGAAGTGTCTAAAAGTCACTTTTTTATTTTCACAAATAGCTTGGATACAACAATTGAATTGATTCAAAGAAATATGGATTGAATACAAAATTCAAATAAGGTTTGAATTCGTATATTTAAATTTTAAAAAACGCACATATATGCATCTAGTTGATTGCTTCAATAAGATGCTGTGACATTTTCAAATTAATGTGGCAGAATGCCACTTTTTCATATTATCATTTTCTCAAACACCTTACATACTTCAATTTAATTTATTCAAAGTTTTTTTTTTTTCATATGTATTAAAATAAAACAATGTTAGAATTCGTATATTTAAATTTTAAAAAAAATTCGCACAAATGCATCTAGTTAATAGCTTCAATTAGATATTTTGACTTTTATTTTTACAAAAAAAAAAAAGAGGCAGGACGACACTTTTTCATTCTCTTTTTGAACAAACACATTGCATACATCAATCTAATTGATTCAAATTTTTATTTTTTATATGTATCAACATCAAACAATGTTTGAATTTGTATGTTCAAATTTCCAAAAATGCACACGCACGCATGTAGTTAATTGCTTTAATAACATACTGTGACTTTTTTTTTTAAGATAAATGACATAATGCCACTTGTTCAAAATTTCCTTTAGAGTAAACACCTTGCATGTATCAATTTAAATGATTCAATTTTTTTTTTCCACATGTATTAATATAACACAAGATTTGAATTTGTATACTTAAATTTTAAAAAATGCAAATATATACGTCTAATTAATTGCTCCAATGAGATGTTTTGATTTTTTTTTATTTTTTTAGAAAAAAAGTGGCCGAATGTCACTTTTTCGTTCTGCTGTTGAGCAGACACCTTGCATTTATCAATCTAATTGAGTCAAAGTTTTTTCCCCCCCCCCATATGTATTAACATAAAAACAAATGTTTGAATTTGTATGTTCAAATTTTCAAAACGCAGATATATGTATATAGTTAATTGCTCCTATAAAATACTATGCCTTTTTCTTATTTTTCACATTTTCCCTTTGAGCAAAAAATTGCAAGCATCAATTTAGTTGATTAAATTTTTTTTTTTCATACATGTTAACATAAAACAACTTTTGAATTCGTATGTTAAAAATTTCAAAATCGCAGACATATGCATCTAGTTAATTGATCCAATAAAATACTGTGACTTTTTTGAGAAAGGTAACATAATGTCACTTTCTCACATTATCCTTTTATCAAACACGTTGCATGCATCATTTCAATTGATTCAAAACTAATTTTTCACGTGTCTTAACACAATTTATTTCCTCTCAACTCCAACATGTTATTTTCAAACATGTTTCCAATCACAATAGCAAAATCATAAAAAAAGAAAATTCATAAATTTCAATTATTTACATTATAAGGTTCAAACAAAAACTAATTAAAAAAAGAGTCCAAAACATTAAAAATATGTAATTTTGTTTGTGTATTTTCATATTTGGGAAAGATAACTTTAAAGAATGAATGTTAAAGCAACCTTTATCTTGTTTATGCTTGATTTGTGAAGATTTCATCTTTTTCCTTTCAATTTCCCTTTGATTTTTCAAGATTGGAGGGTAATTTTTGACAAGCCGTGCCGTGTTTTAGGTTTGAGCGTATATTTTACGTACAATTTTAATTATTTACCATTTAATCTAAGTTTATCATTTTATTCAAAACTATCCTAAAATATGGGGTATTTGTGTAATTACCCGAGTAAAATATTTACGATTTTAGACGTTTGATGATCCGTGACCCGTACTATACCCAATCATTAACATGGGCCGGACCTAGGCCCAAATTGTGGGTTCTTTTACCAGTTACAAAGCAGCCGCTATATATACCCCCTTCAAAGCCATTAGGGTTTTTCCAGCAGCGGCTCGAAGCACCGGGAAAAAAAAATTCAGTGTCACAGCTGCGGCAAAAATGGTGGAAAAGGGCAGCAAGGCGAGGAAAGAGGAGGTCGTCGCAAGGGAATATACAATCAACCTCCATAAACGCCTTCACGGATGGTCCTTCCTCTTACCTCTACACTAAATATATATCCGTTCATAAATATATACATGTATGTGTTGAATACGTGCGTGCATTTTCTTTGCATTTTACTTCACTTGTAAAGTGTATTAGTTATTTAGATCTGTATTGGCTCGTTATTGCGACTCGATTGGATTATTGGGATCATTTTTTGGGCTCACTGTTTCATTTTCCTATCTTCTTTCTTAAAATGTTCCTATTTTTAGCTAATTTCTTTTGTACAAAACCAGAACGTTCTTTGTTAGGATAAAAATTAAATTTTTAAAATTTCTCATCGTTTTCCTGTGCTGATTTAAACAAAAAAAATTGTGTCCGTTTGGGATATGTAAGTCTTGTAAATGTTTTGGTTGGAGTTAAAACTGTTGTGTCGCTGTGTAAGAATGTATGAATCGATTGGTTCTTAATCTTTTACAGATTGGAAAAAAAAATTGTTTTTGGTGTTAATTTAGGATGAGGACAATATTTCGTACGCACTATTATTTTCTATCAATATATATTGCAGTTTCTACCTAAGCTGGTGCAATTCAGAATCTTGAAAAATAGGAACTCAAATACAAATATTCCAAACCTGTTTCAATACAGTCATAATGATAGTATTAGCGTTGGAATCCGAGTATGGTGCAGTTTTCTGATAGTCTTGTCTGATACACGTTCCTATTGTGTCTCTTTTACTGAGATGCCAACTTTTTTGGGTTATGTAAAGACATTCATGGCCGTGTATCTGTGTGGTATGCTCATTGATTTTATTTTTTCTTCTGCAGCAGACTAGTTGTGTGTATTTGGTCATGAGTTTGTGGAATCGTGTTTATACGTGAACATGCACTGTTATGTGATGCTTTTAAATGTTGGAACAATGACAACTGGATAACACGCCAAAAAGATACGTTAGGGAGGGCTGAATTTTTTTTTAATGAATTCATACCATAAAAGATGCTCTAAACTACTCGAGATTTAGTTTAAAAGTTTAAATTCATATCACTCGTAAAAATGTTGGTCATAATAAATTTTGGGACACTCGTAGCAAAGTTTTAACAAATATATTTTTAACTAATAAAATTAAATGTAGAACATATTACTTATTTTGATAATAACTTAGTCAAACATGTGGCATTTCATATTGTTCAAATATGTTATTTATCTTTAATCAAGAATAATTATTTGTTATATAATAAACTAGCTTGATTAGAAGTGAACTCTTTAAACTTAGTTATATACGTGTGCGCGAAATAAAATACCTAATTTGGTAACGAGTTATTTGCGTATCATGAATATGAATAAAATAAATATATAATTGTTGTAGAGTCTTAAACTAAATTTGAATAATTGAACTTTGGGCTTGGGTTGAGAATAAAGTTAGTTAGACTAAAATTCATTTTTTGGGCTGGGCTAAATTTTTTATTCTTTTTCATTTTTACCAAGAATTTGGGCTATGTCTTCCAGTTTTTACAAACCAATTTTGCTTCTGGGCTGTGGTAAAGTTCAGCCCAGCCCCCCTCCATCTGCCTCTGATGTACTAAATCGAATCAATTGAATTTAAATTGTGTTCTTTTGTTAGTTGACATTTCGTTTTAGCCACAAATGGGATACACAAGTGGATATGTTGTAAAAGCCGCTGCATGAAAAAAAAAGGTGTTACTAACTCCTAAATTTCAGAAGTGATAGAAGGCATCTTTATTTCTTGTTTGATCAAAATATAAACTGTTTTGTCACCGAAAGATAACTTTTTTATAATTGTTAAGAGCCTTCATATTCCCCCTTGTTCCAGGTTTTACTTTACAATTTCCTCGTGACAACTTTATTATATTTCTGTATCTGGTTGCGTTGTTCGGATACATTTGATTCATTATGTTGTGGATCCTTGAACAGCACCTTCAAGAAGAAGGCTCCAAAAGCCATTAAGGAAATCAGGAAGTTCGCCCAAAAGGCCATGGGCACAACTGATGTAAGAGTTGATGTGAAGTTGAACAAACAAATCTGGAGCCGTGGAATCCGAAGCGTTCCAAGAAGAATCCGTGTCCGCATTGCACGCAAAAGAAATGACGATGAAGATGCTAAGGAGGAACTTTACTCCTTGGTAACTGTTGCTGAAATTCCCGAGGGAGGTCTTAAGGGATTGGGCACTCAAGTCATTGAGGATGAAGAATAAATTTATTTTTCCGTTTCAAGTGTTTACTCAAGTCAAGTTTTGGTGTAACAGTAGATTATTTAGACAGGCGGACCTTTGTTTCATCTTGGTATTATTAGAAGATCCACTTCAATGGATACTGTCGTGGTTTATGAATGCATTTCAACCCTGTTCTAGACTTATTTTGGTTCTTGAAATGATATGATTTTGTTTGTATTGGTAGAGCTTGGAACTTGGTTATTTTTACTAGGGTTGAGCATGGTTCGGTCCGGTTTTAAAGAGAATTGAATCGAACCAGAATTTTTGGGCATTTAGTAAGTAGGATACATCAAGGAATTTTGCTACTAAGAGAAAGGAAAATGCACGCAGATGTGGAGTTCACAACAAATATTTTGAACACTAGTTATAAATTATAATGTTTTATACATTGAACGTGAGAAATTATTAGAAATGAATAATTTTTAAAGCTTACATTGATCAAAGTAGAGGAAATTCGATGAATAGGATTGAAAAAAAGGGTAACATGAAGAGAGTCACAACCCCTCAATTTCGATTATTTGAGAAATTATAAAATGATTAAGAAAAAGTTAGGTCACCCGATTTTGATTCTTCGAAATTTGAATTGTAAAGTTGTGCTTGGGTTGAAAACAGGAAAATAATATTTTGGCTCAATTAATTAGTTGGCAAATTTATTTTTAAAAAAAATATATAAAAAAATTGACTTATTTCATGAAAAATTAAAAAAATTAGAGAGATTCAATTTTTAGTCTAAAATCGAGAACCGAACTAAACACAACTTGCTGATTCTCAATTCTGATATCCATTCGGATATTTAACTTAAGAAGAATATCTCGATTTGGTTCGGTTCTATTGATTCAGTTTGAGAGTTTTGTCAATCCCTAATTTCTATGCTTACATTGTTAGGAACTGCCGTGTTATAAAAATAAGATTTTAATAGATTTTGATAAAATTTGATAAAATGTGTACTTAAAAAGTTGTAGATTCAATAAAATGTGTTATTAAAATTAAATATTGATTTTGATTTAAATTTTAATTCAATTTTTTTAGTTGAATAAACTGGTGGATTGACATACAATGCAAGGGGTTTGGGACTATTCTATTTAAATAGTGAACAAAATGAAAAAACACTTTTACATGACTTTAGTTTTATAGAAAGTTTATGCACAATAATTTTATACCCTTTAATTTTTGTAGAGTTCATATTATTGTTCTAGATTAAAATTATTTATGTTTATAGTCATTTTCAATCATATTTATACAATAAAATATTTTGCAAATAAATTATTATTATTTTTAACTTTTTAACCACATATTCTTAAAAAATCACTATTCTAAAAATCACTTTTCTCTAATTTTTCTTTATGACGACTATCAAATAGGGACGAAATGTAACCATAATTTAAATATAAAGGGTGACATCAAACTAGTAGCAACTTGTATTGTTGGTCAATGATACAAATTTTTCGAAGAAATTGTAGTATAAAAATTGTAATATTTGTTTTTCTAAAGCGCCTTATTTCCAAGAAACACATATTCTATTTCAATGTTCATTTACACCATAAATCTGCGGTCTGTGCTCGATATTTGTTGCTTTTATCCTATCCATGGTTGATGGAGGTGAATATGTTGTTTGTAACTCAAAATTGATCAACAGGAAACATGGTATTATTGAATCTTCGAGCTTGAAGGAGATCAATGTTGATGAGCATCCTTATATATCGAAGGAGGTTTTTAGCCGGCCTAGCTTTAGGCCCTTTTCCCGATTTCACTGGACGGCCCGATTGGGCCAATCTTAATTACATTGATCAAACCAACAAAATATCCACATAAAATATTTGATGGAAGAAAAAGAAAAGTAGGGGGAACAATACATAAATCAGGTTTTTAGTAAACACTATTTCAAAATTAAGGATATAAGTTTTAAATTTCAAAATTCGGGTTTTCATTAAAATTTATTTATGATTTAATTAATTATATATAT
>CAIGRB010102276.1:23932-44975 GCA_903798255.1 Fraxinus quadrangulata | reverse complement strand
AAAAATAAATAATAATATTAAATAAATAAACGGAATGATAAATTGGGATATTTTAATCACTACCTCGCCTATCGATTACCCTATAAGGTGAGGAAAGTATTTTAATATCCAATACCGCTATGCTCCTTTGTCATCTCTAATTAATATAGCATTAGATGTACAATTCCTTGCATCAATCGTTGGATAAATTATTGCATGAATTATATTCCATTAATTAAAAATCACATGCATACAAATACTAGAGTAACGATTTACCAAATCATAGTACATGCATAATAATGAGCAAATTACTGCTTATTCAAATATAGAAAATGTAGAAATCGAAGGAGATAAAATGAAGCGAGGTATGTGAACGAAATTTTTTTAAGACGGATTTCTCCCCCCTGCACTGGTGTTAATATGATCAAATGAATGTCTGTCTCCAATATATAATGCTTCTTTCAAAATTAATATAGCACACTATTAATTTTGTCGGGCGAACTAGTAGTAGACTGTACTATTCTAGAATGGAAGATATGAAATAATAAATATCGAACAAGAAACTTAAAATAATATGGAAATAATTTTGATAGAATTTAGAGAAAGAAAGAATTACAAATCAATTATTATGAATTGTTTTGGAGTAGAGGAAATGGAATTATGAGAGTCCTATTTATAGATTTGTATGTGTCTTTTCGAAGTGTCACATCTTATGACCAAATTAATTTCAACCATTAGATACCACCATTTCAAAATTGATAGTCTAGATTATAACTTATCAAAAGGTCACCCATCCGAAACAACTCTTTGATATGCACCGTTTGCTTTTGAAGAGTCGTGCCCAATCGAAGAACCTATTAGAGACTTTTCTAATTCACACATTTTAATCCTTATATTACCCTAAAATTTCAACAATCCCACATATGAGTAGAAGAAGTCGACTCAGAACAAGAAAGACGAAGAAGAGTACAATTGAAATATAATATATCAGGATCGGTAGCTTTCACTTTAAACCTTCCCTAGTAAGAATTTATAGGACTTACTTGGCTAATCAGTGAACGCAACATTTTGAACTGTCGACCATTATTGTAAGCCTGGATAATAGATCAAAAACATTATACTTCATATCAAATTTTAATTTTCTATTGTGTTCATTATTTCGGCCTTGAACCTTTTGGTTCTGCAAGTGAATTAGATAATTCACCTAAGTAAAATTCTTATGAACCGACCAAGTTTGCACTCACATAGGTGATGTTCTATAAAGAGTATCCTAAATACTCCACTTGTACTGTTTACAAGATATAGTCATCATTAAAAACATAGCTTGTCCTAATCAATATTTTGTAGGCAACACTTATTTACATCATAGAAATAATACCGAAGTGCTTCTTATCGAATCAATCATAACTAGTTTTCCCATTGAATCTAGTCTGTGGGATCTCTAGTCTCCAAGTTAGGTTTCCATTAAGTTGACCTATTAGTTTAAACTTTACACCCGTTTTCCTCAATGGGTAGTTTATTTTCTAAATAACTCATTTGTAAACGAATCCGATAGGTTATTCTTCGGTTAAACAATCAGACTTGTTTCATTTGAGAGCAATCGCAAAATGATATTATGTTTACGACGTATAATTGATACTTACTATTAAATACACCACTCTATGCCATATGATTTGTAAGTAGCAATCTCGATTAAATCATATAACAAGTACATGTTGTCATCGATTAGAAAATCCTTCCAAAATCTTTGAAGTCATCATGTTTCCTTCTAATCTAATTGAAAGCTCTAATTTCTTTCAATTCTCATATCGTACTGAAGACTTTCACAAAACAACTACATTTTCAACAGTAAATCATATTTACTAATAGATTTTAAATTCTTGCATTGGATATCCAATTTTCAATATCATGCGCATATTAATTTTAATAAGGAATTCATTACAGTGTAATTTATCATTTAAATATTCTAGAATATATCAATATTCTAATTTGAAAACAATGCCTCTTCCCACAAACCTATGATGAATCAGAACTTTAATTGAGAGTATTATACAATTAACCATCCCCCGTCCCCCACCCACACCCACAAATATGGGTAAGTCTTAGCAACATAGTATTCGTCTAACTATATAAAGTTCGTTCATATCGTTAATTATGTATAGCCATCAATAAACAATTCATTCGACCTCTAGTCAACATTTAAAATGACTAAGAATGTTAATATCTTGTGAAGGAGCTTCATTTAGTATAGACATTGACCGAACTTTAATTGGGCATACATATGTGACAAGATGAATTACATAGACCCAATTAAAATCGTATGTCGCACCATTGTAGTCGGGTCACAAAATAGGTCTCTTTGAAAAAGAACGATATGTGCGAAACACACAATTGCTCGATCGGCCTTCTCTATAATTGACCATTTGAGCGTGACTTGCCAATTACGGTTTTCCTACCGGTTCATTTCTAAAATTTGCATCGAAGTTTTATGGTAAATAAATAGACACACAAGTAAATCATGAATAATTCACATTGATTTGAACATCACCGTCCATTCAAAATAATTGGATTCTATAGAGACCAACATATCTCTTGTATAATGCAAATATGAACCAAAGTTCCTTTTTCAAAGCCACTATTGTTCTTCTCGAAAATCAAATAATTTTGCAAACTATCTGCTTCCGTGTCATTTGGAATCATTACAAATTATTTTAAATAATTTGTACATTCTTCAAGCAAACTTGGAAATATCGCGTCTTTTCATTTAAAAAACAGCACTACAGTGAACAAAAGTGAAAAGACACCAACGAAACCACGTATTGAATCCGTCACTTATTATGACTGCATGCTTACGAATTCAGAAGAAAAGTGATTATCAATGGAAAGGCACCGAAAGAACCAAACCAAAAGTTTGAAAATCTGGCGGTAATCTGGTTTTGGCCTTTTCCCATTTTTCCACTCTCCGTAATAAATTAATATAAATCTTCTTATGAACAAATGCAATCATTTATGCACGATTTCCAATGAGATTGCACTATATTTTAACTCGATCAGAATATAAAAGCATACTAAATCCGTCTCAAGATTGTTGGATAAATGAGTGCATGAATTATTCCGTTAATCAACAATGTGTGCATTTAAATACTAGAATAAAGACTTATCGAATCATAGTATATATATAATAATCAGCAAATCACTACTTATTTCATAAAAGAAAATATAGAAATCGAAGGAGACAAAATGAAACAAGGTATGTGATGCAAAAATACGGATTTCGCTTCTTACACTGGTGCTAACATGATCAAATGGATATCCGCCTCTCAAAATACAACATTTTTTCCAAAATTAATATTGTACACTTGACCGTATTTTTCTCGAATGGAAGATATCGAACACGAAACTCAAAATAATATGAAAATAATTTTGACAAAATTTAGAGAGAGAATTAAAAATCAATTATTAGGAATTGATTTGGAGTAAAGAAAATAGAATTTGGAGGGTACTGTTTATAGATTTGTATGTGTCATTTCGAAGTTCACATCTTGTGGCCAAATTAATTCTAATTATGTGACACCATTTCAAAATTGATAGTCTGAATCGTACCTTAACAAAATGTCACTCATTCGAAACAACTCTTTGATATACATCATTTGCATTTGAAGAGTCATGTCCAATCGACATACATATTAGAGACTTATTCAATTCACACATTTTAATTCTTATATTACCTTGAAATTCCAACATGAGATACTTTGTTGAGTAATGATAAGTAAGTTATTTTATTTGTGTAAATGTAAAACGTAGAGCAACATGAACTCGACCGATAACTATAAATTATAATAATATATCGATACTATCGCATATTACAGATACCGTAGGATATTTTTTTCACAGGTCGTTTTTTATTAGCTCGAGTGTATCTCAAATCATACTATGCGATCCAGCAAAATTTTGACCTACATTTTACTTTTCTAGATGCCACATCAGCATTAGTGGGTCCATCTTAGCCACGTGTACACATTTTGGCCATCAGTACAACAATTATATGCATGTATTTCTCTCATCTAGTTTATTGGGTGTTTTACACGAGCAGTGCTATTTAGTCCCACTGAGATTATAACTTCAGTTTAAGTGACTTTAAATAATATGTTAAATGAAATGTGAAATGAAATGACTTATTTAATTTTATTTATCATTTAATGTCACATTAACAACACCTAGACTGAGATTGTACCCTCAGTGGGACTACATAGCAGTACTCGTTTTACACCGTACACATTCTATTGGAAGAGATAAACACAAAGATTTAAGGATAGCTGTCGACAGATAATTTGCTTAAAAATGTGGTTAACTTTAAGACATTCTTGCAATCAATGTCGTTCTCCATGTCTGGATCGACAGAGATGTATCTTGCCACGCGTAGCTTATCTTGCTATTGGGGACAGGTGTGTCTATATCTATGTAGAGAGAGAGAGAGAGAGAGAGAGAGAGAAGGGTTGTAAACTGATAATAGTGATGATGATGGTTGGGGGTTGTTTAGATTATTAATTGTTATGAGACACATGCTGTATTCATGAAAACGACTCTCGATAAATTTAACACAAGATGATAGTTCTGATCAATCCATTGCTCTTCCAACTCTTTTTACGATATTGCTTCTCTCTTACAAATGGAAAATTAATGTTTAGTAGTTATGTTTTAATATTGATGGAATGAAAAACTGATTGGAGAGGGACCTTCAAGTGGGAGGGAGAAAGGGGGAAGTCGGTCGTCTTGTCTTTTTTTGATTCACTTTTCTTCACTGACAAGCTAATCATGTGCACTAGAAATTGAACATATTTTGCTTCCACTTTACATAATCCCTCTTTCCTTTTTCTGAGCATGTTCATCTATATATCTTCAGAGTTGCAACAAGAAATTAAAGTTAGAACTTCACTGGAAAACTTCGTTTGAAACTAATAATGATGAAGCCTCCAGATTCAGTGGTTAAGGCCAAAGGGAATTACAAGAACAAGAGTACATTTAGGAAGCGTTTATGGTCACCAGAAGAAGACGAGAACTTGATGAATTACATGTTAACAGATGGACAAGGGTGTTGGAGTGACATAGCTAGAAATGCAGGCTTGCATAGGGGTGGCAAGAGTTGTCGTCTTCGTTGGTTTAATTATTTGAGACCTGACCTTAAGCGCGGTGCGATTTCCCCACAAGAAGAAGAACTAATCCTTCAGTTGCATTCCATTATTGGCAATAGGTACTCTCTCTCTCTCTCTCTCTGTACACGCGCCCCCCTGGAAAAAGCTACAGGCTCGTGTTTGGAAACCATCCTAAACTTCCCCTAAAAAAGAATGGATAAACCATGCACAATAAGCTCAAAGGAGCTAACTGTAAATATTTTGAGTACTTGCAATGACACCATTAGTTAAGTTTCCTGTACATTTGCTTCTTACCAATATTAACTCGGAAAATTGTAGGATTCATGGAGGCAACTTGTAATTGTCCAATGAATTTTAGTGGTTTTACGTAAGGATTAACTTTAGTGATATTAAACAGTTTAAAAAGTAATATCCCAAACTTCTGAGAGAGTGTAAATGCAAACAAGAATATCCAATCAAAAAGTTTTCAATTATCTATACTAATCAATTTCTGCTTAATTTGGAAGTTATATATATATACTGCGCAACAATGCTTTGATTATATGCTTCCATGATGAGTTTTTTATTGAACCAAGACGGCAAATGTATACATCTAAATTTTTTCTTAATACAGTGTAGTTCTTCATGCGCGTTTAATTAGATGTCAGAGTAGACAAACAATCACGCGTTCAATTTTTTCCACTATATCTATTAGTGGAAATTGTGCGCGTTTAATTAGATGTAAGAGTGGACAAAACAATCACGCATTCAATTTTTTCCACTATATCTATTAGTTGAAATTGTGCGCGTACACATTGACCCTACAGTGAGCACTTGTGTTGAACATAAAAATTCTATATGTATATCAAGATTTACATAATAGATTACATAATGTCACATCTATGTCTTTATGTCTCGAAGTTTCGTTTATATAATATATTTCTCTATGTCTCGAAGTAGCAAAATCCTAGATAATAAATTTGTCTCTATGTCTCGAAGTTACTTTTAGATGAGGTGATTTAAAATTCTCATTACTTCAAATAACCTTTAACTGATAGCAATGAACTTAAGCTGCATAGTTGATCATGTATTCATGTTTAATGCGTACCAGGTGGTCTCAAATTGCTGCACGTCTTCCAGGGAGAACTGACAACGAAATTAAGAATTTTTGGAATTCGACGATAAAGAAGAGGTTGAAAAATAACAATATCACTTCAACGACATCCTCTCCAAACAAATGCAGTACTGTCTCAGTATCAGATACTGTTACAGGAGGAATAATAATGCCATTGCACAACTACTCATATAACGTTGTAAACACATGCATGGATTCATCTTCTTCGAGCAGCCATTTCAACCCTTTTCCACCAGTTAACAACAGTTTCGACGCAAATGGTTCATCTGTAGTAGGTTCATTGAATTTGCCGATATATGTGACACAAGTTGGTACTGCAACAGGAAATCGAGGGGGATTAGAGGATTGTGGAGTGATGGAACAGTGTTTAATGGGGTTAGAAAATGACATTTGTGTTCCTGCATTAGAGGGTTTCGGGGTTGACAACATTAATAACGGCGTCATGAGTAGTAATTATGTCTTTGACAAGAAAACGGTCATTAATAATAATAATAACTTGAATAATACTGAAAGCGTGAAATTAGAGGATATGGGAAATCATTGGCAAGGAGAAAACTTCAAATTTGGAGAATTAGATTGGGAGAATTTGTTGGCTAATGTCTCGTCTTTACCTTATCTTGATTTCTAATTTCAATAATATCTCTCTTTCTGAATAAATCTTGAGACACTTCTTGAGTTTTGGTGGATCAAATTATGAATATATGAGTGAAGAAGAAATAAAGGCAATTATTGAGTTGCGCTTTTATAAAGATGGAATAATATGTGAAAAGATGGTAACTGAAAACATTGAGAAGAAGCAGACAGAATGAGGCTAGTGTCAATTCAGTGGAAGATAATTAAGATTTACTTTTGTCCATTAAGATCATTCCTCTATATTCGCCAAATTTTGTACCTAAGGTTCCTCTTTCATTGCTAACTAGGAGGTCTCATATGTCCGTTCCTAAGTTGGACTAGGCGACCACTCAGCTCTTTGTCAGCAGCCAAGAGCAGTTTCAAGATAATCGCTGATCTATTTCACCTTTTTACCTATGATTCATAGTTTTGTAAAATGTCTCTGTCTCATGAGGAACAACGTTCAAATTTCATTAATTGCTTCCACAAAATCCTCATCTAGCAACTTGCCGGCTTTATCTAGTACAAGAATTTCAACAAACAAAGAGAAAAAAATAGTTTTTGATAGATGATCAACAAGAAGGTCAGGTGTTTGCCACAACAATTTGTGGCTGCATTCACATACAAACGTTTTGCTGCGTTGCACTCGTTCTACCCCCTCCCACAAGCTTGGAATGTAATGGATGGAAATTTGCATTAGCTTGAAATTGTGGTGTCCGATCCGTATCAAGACACTACAAAATTTTATACATTTTATAATATTTAAATAAAGCATTCTTGTTGGTAATGCTATGAAATAAAAACGATTATTATCTAAATATTATATAATAGCATTCATCGAAAGGCCCGCTAGATTAAGCAGCCAAAATGCGTCCCTCCATATTTTACCCAAATATTGGCTCCCCTAAATCGCATCTCAGCCTCTTCCGCGACTATTCATTTTTAATTTCTTTTCTTCAGCAAATCACTTCTCTACATCTCTTCCCATTTACATTTCTTCATCTTTCAAATTCTTCAAATGCGGAGCTCTGAATTGGAATTCTCTCGTCAGTTCAATCCAAAATGAGGTTCTTAAAATCCCCATTTCACAGGAGACCTATTTCTCTTTACTTTTCCTTGATATTTCTCGTCTTCCTTTTCTTTTCCCATCCTATGATTTCTTCTCAGGCTTTTTTTTCCCTCTTTTCTATATGTTCAAATTTTGTTCTTGATATTCTGTGATATCTTGTTTTTAAGTTTGAAATAACTAGGAAAGGCTTTGAGTATTTACTGAGACTGCGACGTTGCTACTTCAGCAAAGGCTTTGAGTACCAATGAAGTGATAAAATTTCTGGCATCACCTTTGTTATTTTGACTTGGAATCAGTTCTAAATTTCCTTCCAACATCTTATGATTTTGCTGGAAATTTCCTTCTGACCAATAGCAGAACTATCCACCATTTTCTCTATTCTTTCCAGTCGATTCTCCATTGCATGCTTTGTTGCTCGATTCTGATGGCCAATTGTTATATTTGTGTTTTCTAGTAAGAAAATTAAAAGATGGTATAGCTTAATTCGAGATAATCTTCACCTCCATAAATAAGTTTTTTGAGGTACCCAAACCTCCAAGATATGCTTGCAAGCAACCATTCTGGAATTAATTTTATACATCGACATTACGGTTCCATGTATAATGGTAGAATCGAATCGAACCAAACCGAAAGCAGTTGATTCCAGTTAAATAAATAAATAAATTATAAAAGTAAACATAAAAATGCAATAACCACCCGTTGGCTAGTATATGATGGTCAGATGCAGCTAGAACTACTAGATCTTCAAAAGAAATAAACAAGAACTTGAATAACGGACATCTAATAAATAGTAATATAATCTATCAAATGAGCAATTAAAAAAAATCATTTCCAGTTGATAACATGAATCTAAATTCAAATGAATAAGCAAGAAAAATGCAGGAAATTAACAACAATGGAAAAAATCAATTTAGAGGGTGGTTGTTGGCGATGGCGGCGCTAGGCTTTGGGAGGGTTTGCGAATCTGATGTTGATGATTGAAAAGTTGCTCTACAAGTAATATGTTAACCACACTTGTAACTCGCTAACATGATATGCTACCTAGAGAAATCAATTGGTGGCATAAGGTGGCGACGATGGTGGGAAACAATGATGGACCGACTAGTGTTAGGGTATGGAATAAGAGTAACGCAGAAACGCATATTTAACTCTAAATTTTTTTTAAAAAAATAAAAGTAAAATTTTAATACACGTGTGACAAATATAACCTATGTTTGATTCTCATTTTTTCCAAAATATATTTTTCTCTTTCTTATTTTTAATCACACATTTTTCTTTAAAATAATATTGCTCGTAAATCAAAAAAATTTCTTCTTTTTTAACCACATATTCTTCATCAATTTACTATTCCAAAATACATTCTTAAAAAATAATGGGGGCTCAAACACCCCCATATATCTAAAATAAGTTAACAAAGTAATTTTAAAAAAACTTAATAAACTAGTAATAAATATGATAAAAACAAGTATAATAGTAGCACATGTTACTAAAATGTAAACTAAGTTAACGCAATTAAAAAGAAACGAAAACCACTTTTTAAAAATTTTAATGCTTTCAGATCAAAGTTGTGATATTTGATGGCGGAATGAGTGATTTTCTTTGTGGTGCTGGTGGTGGTTTCTAGTGTAGGCATTGATGGTTTAGGGTGTTGATTGGGCGATGGTGAGGCTAGGCTTAGAGGTTGGATTGGCAGCGAAAAGAGGTGGCGAATGATGTAACACAATGTGGGATAATGTCATTGCTTCTTCAACGGGAAAAGAAATTCACGACCCATGGGCCTTCTAACTCCATCAAGCTTTCGTCCATCGTGAAAAATTCCCCAAGGTTGCCTCCCATAGGAGTCTGGATCGTGTCTCATACCCAGTGTGACTCATTATCCTCTCGAACCACTGACCATTGTCTTGGTAAGCTATTGCCTATAACATAACAAATCATGTAATACAACATGTGTATATTACACATGGGGTGGGGATTGGTTGGCAGGAAATGGGTTGCCTGTGGTGGAAACCATGCGGCAAATGAGTGTAACATGATTTCGTTACATGTAACAAGCTGTATTATAAAAATTGTAACGCGTTATGTTGACGGCTTTTGTTACCAAGCTCAATCCTGCTCTCTTTATGTAATTCTCGTTAAATTATAATTATAACAAGTGGTTTAGTACAGTATTTTCAACTGATATATTGTCAATTTTGGATAACTTACAAGACAAATTCTACATGTTTTATTAATGCGAAATACATATTTTTCGACTGTCTGTTCGGAATATGAAATTTTCAAATTGAATTATAATATGGAATCAAAGTAGGAAATAAATCTACAAAGCATATTAGTAACTCTCAATGTCTTGCTTCTTTCATTATGCGTACTCCTTTTTCTACATAATTTCACCATCTTTTGTTTACTATTTTAGTATTGCTAGAATGTTTTGTTGAAAACTTCCTCGTGGTATCGACACCTTAATCTATATTTCAATAACCACAATACTTAAATCTATATTGCAATAACCAAGTATATTTCAAGAATTTTAATCAAAAGCTGCAAAAAAGATGACAGAGCTTTGTCTTGTGCAAATTATAGATGGTAGGGATCTTGTCTCAAATGTTCCAAAGTCAAAGGACTTCAATTGCAAATAGGATATAAAAAAATTTGTAATTATTGAGGACTCCCAATTATTTGTTTGTTTAGGACCTTCCAGATTTGGGCCATCTTTGGGTTGTCATTTGGATTTTAGTTAGATTTCCAATGAAAATCAAAGAAATATAGGGTTCTTGGACTAGAATATATTCACATAAAGAAATAACCCTCAGGAATTCCTCCAAACAAAGTGCATCATTTGCAAGAAAAATCTTGAAATTCCATATATTGAAAAAATAATTAAACACGAATAATTTAATTAAACAATTATATTTATTTATTAAATCCACTCAACTATATTTTATATTTGAATCTTGAAATTCCATCTTCAAATAACAATTTCGTTAATTAAAAGTCTCGCAAATTCTTATACATCGATTACTGTCACCATATATAAACGATAAGAAAATTTACGTTTTTGTAAGATAATGTGCCATTTAACAATATAGTCTTAAAAATTCAATTCCTCATTGAACATCCTCATATATTTGTCTTTAATCCATAGAGGGTTTTGAGGGTTTCCCAAGTTTTTAGAAAGTTCTAGAACAGACCTTGAGAATATGGCTTTTAGCCTCTCAAGATTTTCTGTATGCTTTCACGTCTTATGTTTGATAATTTGATTTCGTACATAATTAAATATATATGATAACTGACGAATTTCATTACATTCCTCTCTAGTTTAATTTTATAGAATTTTAAGTATCAAATATGCATTTAAAACATGTCCAATAATTGTACGTGCCACTCTTCCAAAGTTCAAATTTTGGATCTACCAAAAGACCTCTTTCAAGATTTCGATAATGTTGTTTTTGGATTTGTTCTTCATCCCATTCCATTAGAAATCCACTCTTTCACATCAGACTTCTTTCGTCCAATTTATGCATAATTGATACAGTTGAACCTGTTACAAATGAGACATAATTATTCATTTATATTATACCTTAACACCCCCCCCCCCCCCCCCCCCCCCCCCCCCCCNNCCTCTTCAGGGTCCTACCCCCATTATCTCAGCGTCAACCTCAACTTAATTCATTACATGCAACCACATTGACACATGAGACCATTCTCAATTCCAACGGTTATAATATGTCTTTATATTTATGATATAAAATCATCCAATATACATTTAATTGATAGAATCTCATTTTTTGTTTATATATTCTCTTTCTTTGAGTAATTTTTTTTCATAGATTCTCATTCTTTAAGGAGGAAGGGACGTGGTCCTACAAGAGGCAAGGACACTGATGCTATCGTCAGCGCAGCTGAAAAAATATCACTAGAGATTTCTAAAAAATTGGGAAGAGCTATTGAAAATCATCAAGCACATTAGGCTAGTGAGTGTGGCTACATCGTTCGATCATTTGCTCCACTCCGTTATGAAAGGTGGATTGACATACCCAATGAAAAAAAAAAAAAATTATATGAACTCAAAAATCTATTTATTTCGTACAAAGCGTGAGTTTTGTGGAAATCAGCTTGAATTTTGCTAGTACAGCAAAGTTCAATCAGCTTCAACCCCTGCGTTTGAGTGCCATAAATTTTATCATCATTCCCATGATGGTGTTTTCATCATCTCAAGAGAAATGACTAGTGCTGTCAAATTTATTAGCTCACGATTGATGTATGTTAATTTTCTCAAAGGCTCAAATCTTGTACAAGTCTGAAAAAGGGTTATTCATTTATCCCTAGCTTGTCCTCTTCAATCCAATCCAATATCTAGTGATGATATTTGTATATTGCGCGTGTTTAGTGCAGTCAACTCACTCAATAATTTACTCATACTAACATCGATCGGTATGACACAAGTGTCAATAATTTACTCATACTAGCATCGATCGGTATGACACAAGTGTAGTAAATCGACACGCATTAACAAATATGACTAGACTATAAGCACGTGTATTTTGGTACATAGTATTAAATAAAAGTGGAAAATAAAAATAACAAGTTTTTGGGTTCATTTGGCATGACATTTGAGAAGTTAAAATGAGCTTTTGCGATTCAAAAGTTACTTTTGAACAATTTTGACTAATTGTATGAAAGTACTTCTAATCAAAAGAGTTTTTTAAGAAAGTTGATTTAACGTAACTTTTTCTAAAAGCATTTTGAGAACATTTTAGAAATTTGTTTCCAGAAAAAAAAATTAAGGCATCAAAAAGCTTTTCTACATGACAGAAATAAAATAAAATAAAAAATAACGCCCAACGAACTCTTCGACTTACATTTTCCTTTTTAAACGTGGGGAACAATTGTCCTTTTAATCGATTTAACATATGTACTGCATGAAAGAAATTGCCAGAATGAATACGGTTGCCATGAAAACTATGTAGAAAATTTGAAAGAAAAGTCGAGCGTTGATATTCATCTATGTAGATTATTTTGTGTCCCACAAGATACAAGTAAAGATGCTGACGAGCGAGTTCACATTGTCCGTTCAAAGACAAATTCGTGTAAACAAATTTACATATTTTTTAAATTATATATTGTTTTATTATAGTCTTAAAGATTATATGTTAGTTTTGATTAATTTTCTTACAAAATTTCTCGTGTTATTCATCTGATTTCTTGCGATTTGTTTTACGGATTTTAGTGATATTTGTTTTTTGTAATTCTATATTTGCTTCTCTCATAATTTCATTCAAAATTTGGTTTGAGTTTGAAACAAAAATTTGAGAAATCGAGTGTCAATTATGTTTATTACACAAAAAAAAAAAAAGAACTCAAATATACTCGATTTTTATGCAAAACTTGATGTACCAATATGATTCCTTTTTTTTTTAAAATCAATAATATTTTATGTTGATCTCAAAATCTGTGTTCAATGAGTTAATATGGAACCCTCTCCGTTACGTGCAATGTATATAACATTTTATAAATTGGCTGTTGTGCTCTTGCTCCTTAATGCTTTTTGGATATAATCGGTAGAATATGTACCAATTGCGTAACCATATTGTCACTTATGATAATCTTTTCTAACTCAATTAAATGTAAAGTTAATTTTAAGAGGCTAGAGTATCTAAAAGTTGCACGGAATCATATTAACACTATGATTTTTATTTGTTGCACAATATTTTAACTGTAATAACGGTTTCTTGTCGCATGCATATTCTCTACTTTTATCTTCGCATTCTTATCCTTAGCATTTAATTAATTAACACGACTTGCAACATATGACAAATTCTATCCAAATATTTTGTTAATGTAATATACTCGATTTTTATGCAAAACTTGATGTACCAATATGATTCCCTTTTTTTTTTAATCAATAATATTTTATGTTGATCTCAAAATCTGTGTTCAGTGAGTTAATATTTTAGTCACTTATGATAATCTTTTCTAACTCAATTAAATGTAAAGTTAATTTTAACAGGCTAGAGTATCTAAAAGTTGCACGGAATTATATTAACACTATGATTTTTATTTGTTGCACAATATTTTAATTGTAATAACGGTTTCTTGTCGCATGCATATTCTCTACTTTTATCTTCGCATTCTTATCCTTAGCATTTAATTAATTAACACGACTTGCAACATATGACAAATTCTATCCAAATATTTTGTTAATGTAAATTGAGAAAGAGGGTAAATATTTTATCGAAGTTTTGTATTAATTATTATTTTTTCTTTTTTCACAAATATGACGGGCACCAATCTCCCATTTGGTTAAGGATTGTTATTTTCACAATTGATGATGTCAAGGATTCAAGGATTGGCACTTCTCTCTTGTCCACTCCCTCTAAAAAAATAAAAAGAATGGGCTATAGATAAGTCTTTTAATGGTACCTCACGAATTTTTGAAAGGAAATGGCCATTAGAGATAATATGTGCTCATCGATGGATGTTTAAGGATAAAAATACTATTAAAAAAGTTAAGAATATAAGTAAGATAATAAATGAAGATTGAAACCTTCATTATAATAAAAATATAACGCAAACAAATACCTATTTATGCATATAATTACCGAAGTTGTATTTATAACTTTATCGGGGCCACGGAAAATATATATTATTTTAAAGTTTTAGTGGAGAGAAATTTAATGACAAATTTTAATCTAAGTTTCGATTTTATTACTCGTTCTTTAATGTTAAGTGGTGATAAGTACGTTTTAAACACTTATTTTGGGCCACAAACATTGATAATTGTTAATAAATATGAATATGACGAAAATTAGGAGAGAAATGGAAAAAAGAGAGAGACTAAAATGAAATAAAATCAAAGTTCAGGGACCAATGTGTAAATAATCGAAAGATGACACGGAAGATGAATTGAAGATGTGAAGATGGAGAGATCAAATTGATCAAATGTATGAAATATTGGAAGAAGAAGAAGTGGGAAAAGAGGTCGAGAAATGTGGAACGGAGTTCAAAGACCAAATTGCAATACTTTGAAAGAGGAATGAGCTATGTGTCGCATAGCTTAAAATCTATGCGATCACATAGATAGCTTCAGCAATTTCCAGGCCCATTTTCAAGAGAACTATGCGGTCGCATGTAACATAACTATGTGGTCGCATAGTTGCTTTTTGAGGCAAGAATTTTGATTTCTTTTTTCGAGTCAGATACATATGGAAACAAATCTTGGGAGGCGTATTTAAACTTGAGAGCCGTCCAGAACGAAGGAGAACATATTCATAAGGGTTTTGAAAGAAGAAAAGAGGCAAGAACACGAAGAACACCACCACGACACGAAAATCAATCTCAAGACTTGAATTGGTGATGTCGTTCTTCACTGATTTTTCTGATTTTTTTTATTCTATCATGCTAGGCTAAATTAATTATGTACTAGGGTTAGATGAATTATGTAATATGATTCTTAAACTTTAGTTTTACCATTCTTGATACCAAAAACACGTTTTGGATAATTGAATTATTTATATGAATTTCTTTTCTCCATAATTATTGTATAAGTAATTATGTGAGTTTTGTGACTTATTTCATACATTCGAAAGAAGGGGAATATGTTTGACATGGTATAAATCATCATAGGATCCGATAGGGGATATGAATATACCATCATGCCTTGTGTGAATCTTTAAGTGTTCATAAAAACTCATGCATTCTTGTATGTTCGCATCCGTCATAAAGATATAGTCGGATCACATATTGGAATATGTTTAACTTTTTTCGAGAGAGACTGTTAGATAATTTAAGAGCATTGATTCTTCAATAATTCAATCGTGTATAGAAATATACCGCTATACCCTATGTGAATCTTTAAATGTTCACAAAAACTCATGCATTCTTGTATCTTCGCATCCGTCATAGAGATATAGTTGGATCACATATAGAAATATGTTTAACTTTACTCGAAAGATACTGTTAAATAATTTAGGAGTATTGCTTCTTCAATATTTCAACTGTACGTCAAAGTGTAGAACTAGTTTTAAAAAGATTATTGTATAGGGATTTGTGATCATAGTACATTCATCATACATTAGAAAAAACTTCACTTTGCATTCGACATCAAATTCATTTGGTTTAATTCATCACTAATAATTGCATCCGCATTACTATTTTAATTAGAAGTTCATCGTAATAAATAACTCATTTTTATTATTTCGATTAAGGTTATGATAAGTAGAATTATAACTAATCAATCCTTATGGAACGATACTCAAACTCAAAAAGTTCATTTTATTATTTGTTAGCGAACCGTACACTTGTAGTGATTTTAATTTAAAACATATTTTTGTGAACAAGTGGTGTCACTTTTGAATGTCTAGCAATGTAAATAAAGTTCAGTGGCACGATGTTATCCCCAAACATCGTGTTAGATAATTAATCATCTAGCACCAACTTTTTTCTTGCCTACTGCGATGTTATCCCCAAACATCGTGTTAGATAATTAATCATCTAGCACCAACTTTTTTCTTGCCTACTGCATAATTAGTAGGAAAAGTGCAGAATTAGTTCTCAACCTATTCACTTAGTGGAAAATGACTCTTTATTCTATTTATCTTGACGTTTAAATCTTCAACATATTAGTTTTCTTATTAATTTGTACGTTCCAATCTCACTACCATCTTCACTTGTTACTCTGTCTCCTAACACGACCTTGTGACCTTCATTCCAATCTCCCGGCTCACTTAAAATCTCTCTCATCGCAACCCAGGGGCGGAGGAAGGGGGCAGGTTTGGGCTTTATCCCAGGCCTGCTCAAGCCCAATTAAAAAATTTAACGGTTAAAAAAATCAGGTAAAAAGATTTTTTTTTAGTGGAATTTTTTCTATATATTAGTCCAATATAATTTTTTTTTTTTTTTTCTGTCTCCCCTGACTCCACCCCTGCCGCAACCACAGAGCGGTCATGAGCTAACATGCCGCCATATGTTGTGAAGGTAACAAAGATTAGGTGCTTGAGTGGACACAATGTTTCAAGGATGTCTTGAGTGGAAATCATATGTAAAAGGAGGATATATAAAGTATGGATGTTAGATGTAGAAATGTACATTATATACATCTTAAAAATGGACCAAGGAAATTGACTCAAGAAGGAAAAATAACCAATTAATTGTCAAGGGATCGTGAAGCAAAAATACTAGAATATCAAAGCACATATGATATAAGAGAATGATTTGAATTATGTTAGAAAATCGATGATAGCTCTGATACCACTTGTTAAAAATTGAACCAATTGTTATGAATATTAAAGACAGATAATTGGCAATATGAAAATAATATTAAAAAAAATACAAGATTTACTTGAAAATTCAAGACTGGAAAAACCATAGACAAAGGAAGAAAATCCACTATATAAAAAGTAAAGAGTTATAATATGTTGTTCAAAATCTCACAATACTCCCCAGATATTTCTATCTGCGAGTCTCTCTTTATTAACCTGAATCCCCCTAGATCACTCGATCAAATAAATATGTGTAATACACCACCTATTTATGATTTAAAAAAAAAAACCCAATATATTAGGAGAATTAATACAAACAAGAGTCTAACACAATGTGAAATCCTATTACAATAAGTAAAACCAATAACGGAGTATTTAAGTTAAAATAGGAGTAAAAATTGCCAAAATCGAGAAACCTTGTTCTTATCGTCTTTTACTTCTTCAAGACTTTTCCAATACAAACCACCAACTCTAAATATACATTCAAAATAGAATTCGGATCACACTGAAATTCCAACAAATTACATATAACCTTTAGACAAATCGAATAATAATTAAACAAATATATGAATCTCGCCTCGCTTCAATTGAAAAATTTGAGACATATCACTCCAACTCATCTTCAAAAAGGAAATAGAATAAAGTTTGTAATTTAACCACTGTTCTAAAAATCGTAAGATATGGCTAGGCATGGAGGTTGAGTTTTGAAACTAAACGAGCCTATGCCTAAAAAAGCGTAAAAAATGTTTTTTTATTTTAATATTATTTTTAATCAAACAAAAAATTATTCAATAATTAAAATAATACCTACCAAACATCTAAAATTATAAAATATTATATGAAAAAAAGAAGCACCTAGGCCCAAAGCGAGGCGTTTTGACTTTCGCCCATGCTTCACACCTTGGTGCCTTTTTTAAGAACGCTAAATTTAACTATTTTCTCTAGAGGAGGTTTAGGGCTAAATGTTCCTTTTAACTCCTTTGACCTTACTTTAAATTTTATTTTTTGAAGGGGACCCTATGCGAGTTTGATTAAGAAAGCTAGATGGGATGTGTTAATTCATTCTTCGCCACACTCTGGCCCTCTTTCGTCATTTCAGTTAAATCTCATCAACAAATTTATCGAGGCCCATCTTTGGTGTTGATTTATTTCTTGTTAAAAATATAAATCAAAATTAATAATTAATTTTAACCACACATTTATGAGATCTATAATTTTTCAACTACACATTTCACCAACTTATATTAATACTACACCAACTTATATTTATACCACAAATTTTTTATCCGCTACAACATATTTTATTTACAATAAAGATTTTCAAATTTTTTCATTGCACTTATGTCTTCAACTTTTTCTTCGTATTGTTATTATGCTCATCTTTCCATTAATTCATATCTTATCTATGACGACATTTTCGGTCCAAAAAGATTCATTAGAAGCATAAAAATACTTATTTGTTTAAATTAAACTTTTAAATAAGCAAAAAAAACCAATTACAAAACTTTTAACAAAATATTTTTGTTTCATTTCAAAGCACGCAAACAGAATGTTTGGACAAAAACCATCATCATTGGCATGATGAGCTAATGAGTTGAAGGTTAGGACGAGAATATGACATAAAGTTAATGATGTACATACTACGATGAACAAAAGTTGGAGATATACATTATAATTAAGATGTAATGCAACAAACATAAATTGTGATAAATATATAATTACATTTTATTAAATTCCTCATACCTAAAAAAAATGTCAAAAACTCCACCTGATTAATCTATTCACAAAAAATCATATAGCAAATGCCAAAATGGTGGTTTGCACTCAGTGGCCTATCTGCAAAGGCCACTACAAATCTTGTGGAGGCATTTCTTATTTAGAACTTTACTCATTCTTTGCTTGTGGATGCCACACGCACAATACTTTGTTGATTATATTTTAGTAGATAATTACTTTTCCATGGACATTTTCTTTCAGAACTAATTTCTAAACAGTTATGGATTATCGGCGATAGATTTATTTTGTTTATATTTGTCGGAATAGCTATGAATTTACATATGTCTTGACGGACCTAATCAGTCATTTCATTTTATCAAAAAATCCACACTAAATTGACTCGGAAAAGTAAACAATCAGAGTGGTGTACCAGCCAGTTTTACAACTAGCTCATTTTTGTTGTGAACTAGCTAATTTTGCCAATATTTGTGAAATATTATCTTCCTCTTTTTTTTAAAGAAAGGAGTAGATTCCAAATGAAAAAGGAGGTGCACTGAAATAGAGCACATAGTTAATGAGAGGGTTAGCAATTAAAAATACTGAAATAAGTGTGAAATGCAACAATAGTATGCACTGAAATAGAGCACATAGTTAATGAGAGGGTTGTCACTAATCATATAATGTCACAAAATGTCGACATTTAAATGCATATCAAAGGTTGAACCAACGCATTAGGAAAAGCTTTTTTTACATACAAATTGAGAAATGACAAAACAACTACTCAGAGCCTGCTCGGTTTGTTTCCATATAGTGATGTTGTAGCCCTCGTTAATAGGGTTTTGGTTCACACGACCTCTTGCGACAAATGCTTGTCAAAAAGCGTTTATAACTAATCGTGTAGCGGATTTTTGGTTTATTATTAGGAATTTTAGGTTTTGGAGTTTTCTTCATCAGTTTAATTAAACATTTAATCGAACTCTCTTGAAAACCTGATAAATATGTTGTTATTAAGCATCTCAATTCTCAATTTACTTTCAGAAATAATCATATAGCATAACCCAAAATGGTGGTTTGCACTCAGTGGCCTATCTGCAAAGGCCACTACGAATTTTGTGGAGGCATTTCATATTCATCACTTTACACATTCTTTGCTTGTGGATGCCACACGCACAATACTTTTCACTAATGCTTAAGAAACTAGACATTTTTAACTAATCAGAGTTCAAGAATTAGATTATACCTAAGCCAATACCAATTTGTATATTTGTTAATTATATTTTAGTAGATAATTACTTTTCCATTGCCTTTTTCCATATAGTGACGGATTGCCAACGATATATTTATTTTGTTTAAATTTATGGTGGGAATAGCTATGAATTACAAGTATTGACGAACAAAAACCAGAGTAGTATAATTTTAAAAATAAATATACGGATCAATATTTTAAGTACCTCCTCGAGCATTGACTCGGAAAAGTAAATGATCAAGAGTGACGCAGAACGGAAGTAAAAGATTTATCAGTGTAAATCTTGAAATTAAGAAAAATGGAATGCACCAAGAACGAAACTTGTGTATCAAATTATATATATGCGAAAAACGTTCAAAAACCTTTTAAATAGGCGTTACAAGAAACCCTAACACATAGAATAGTGAAACGTTTCAAAAATAGCGAAAATTCAAAATGGAAAAATACGGAAATTAATTATTCGAAGGCCTAAACGAAGAAATTTGGCTAAAATCCGAGATCTCGAGCTTTACCCCGAGTCCAATTTTTCGGGCCGTATCCAATTAACCTGCCAATTTCAACTGATTCCGACACCGTCACGACAAATGACAAAATTGCCCCTGGCACGGCTTTTCTTAGTCAATTTTTTGTCCAGCACTTCTTCAAACTCCAAAATTAGTTGTCCTACATCAAAGAGTGACATGACCAGTTTTGGAGTGTACCGGCCAGTTTTGCAACTAACTAATTTTCATTGTGAACTAGCCGGTTTTGCTGGTTAACTGGCTGGTCCTTAAATGATTTTACAGGGTTTTTCTTCAAAACTAGGAAGGCGTACGTTGTATATTCTTGAAATGTTACTATTTCCTTTTCAAAGAATTGACAAAATTCCAAATGAAAAAGGACGTGCACTAATTGAGC
>CAIGRB010102276.1:1305-23904 GCA_903798255.1 Fraxinus quadrangulata | reverse complement strand
TAAAAAAAAAAAAAGCTATACATAGCATTTATTACAATTTTCATACTCCGTAATACTTATTAAAGGATAGCATGTCCAATAGATGAACATAGCAAAAAATAAGACGTTAAGATAGGTGCATGACAATTTTAAAATAAATTAAAGTTAAAAATGTAAATATATGCCAACAAATAGAGGTGATAATAATCGACAAGGGTGGAGGAATTGATGGTAAGGTGAAGCTTGAAGGGTAAAAAGGGTTGGGTTAGCGGTCGAGGTTGGGCCACTTGACTCAGAACGGAAGTAAAAAATTTACCAGCGTAAATCTTGAAAATAAGAAAAATTGGAATTCACCAAGAACGAAACTTATGTGTCAATTGATGCTCGCAAAAACGTTCAAAAGCCTTTTAAATAGGCATTACAAAAAACCCTAACACATAGAATAGTGAAACGTTTCAAAAATAGCGAAAATTCAAAATGGAAAAATACGGAAATTAATTATTCGGAGGCCTAAACGAAGAAATTTGGCTAAAATCCGAGATCTCGAGCTTTACCCCGAGTCCAATTTTTCGGGCCGTATCCAATTAACCTGCCAATTTCAACTGATTCCGACACCGTCACGACAAATGACAAAATTGCCCCTGGCACGGCTTTTCTTAGTCAATTTTTTGTCCAGCACTTCTTCAAACTCCAAAATTAGTTGTCCTACATCAAAGAGTGACATGACCAGTTTTGGAGTGTACCGGCCAGTTTTGCAACTAACTAATTTTCATTGTGAACTAGCCGGTTTTGCTGGTTAACTGGCTGGTCCTTAAATGATTTTACAGGGTTTTTCTTCAAAACTAGGAAGGCGTACGTTGTATATTCTTGAAATGTTACTATTTCCTTTTCAAAGAAATGGCAAAATTCCAAATGAAAAAGGACGTGCACTAATTGAGCGCATAGTTAATGAGAGGGCAAGTGTGCAATGCAACAATTGTGATTTAGCTACGATTATATTTAATTGTCACTAGCCATGGAATATCTCAAATGTCGACACTTAAATACATCTCACAGGTTGAACCAACGCATTAGGGAAAGCTCTTACATACAAATTGAAAAATGACTGTGATGCATGAAAACGAAAAACACAAATTCTATCTCATTGATTCACACAAAGTATCAAGATGGATTGAAACTGAAAGAAACTCTACAAACTTTATTAATTAATGAGAAAACAACGAATACTCTAGCCCTTATTTGAAAGAAACCTTAACAATTGAAGGAACCAAGTCCTTCATCAGTACGTAGTAGTTTCTTGCCGCTCTCTTGTAGCTGCACTCCTCGACCAGTACTTAAACAACCCCTTGCAGCACCTAGCTCTTCTCTTAAGGCCTCCTTTTGCATTCCAACACTCCACGAACGCCATTCTCACATCACTGTTTGAAAAAGCGACTAAAATTTTACATTGTTTAGTTGTTACGAACTCATGATGACTAGTAGATATTATGAACACTTAACCGCTATTTCACAAAAACTGTATGGAGAATGTTAGGACTATATAGAAGGTGAATTCGTGAAATCGGCCAGGCTAAAATGGTTAATTGTAAGTATAATAAATACTCTTGTGGTTTGTTACCCATTAGGATTTTGAATTTTCACTTTAAACTAAATTTTAGGTAATAGGAAAAATGATTGAAACATGTCAAATAGTGAAAGATCACGACTATACTTGTATGAAGAGTTAATTTATAAAAGAACTCGGGATAATTTAACGTGGGATAATATTTTGTCAGTTCTTAATGTTGTGTAATTTTCCTTGGAATATACGATATGATGATTTCTATTCGTTTGAGTGGTTATTTCTTATTTGATTAGATCATTTTAAGAACTTAAAGACTACATTCTACCTGACATGTTTTAAATTTCCTATGAAATCATACTTTTAGAATTTTGGTATGCAAGATTAGATATGATTTATGGACATTATTCACTTCTCTATCTTCCTTAGTTTTATCAATTTTTATTCAGTCGAATATATCAAAAATGTCCATATATGTTCCAAACACATTGAAAATCAGTTATTTGGTCCACAGTCATAAACTCCAGTGCTCATCAAAGTAAATCACAAGAGTAAAATAACTTATCACGACCTTCAAACTTGCCATAGTTTAATCCTCCAAATTCATCATTGGCTGTTTAATGAATAATGCTATGTAATATACGGCTATATCATTACTCGTTGCTTCATCGTTAGCACAAATCTTGAGGCAACGGATCCCACTAACTAACTGTCTAAATAAAAACGCATCTCAACTTCATTAAATAATGTAATTAATCAGTGAAGTCTATTGCCACACCTAGAACTATATTAACCACTAAAAGTGCATTGTAGCATTATTCCTCATGATAAGTTAAATTTAAATGCCCCACCCCTCCTATGTCTCTCTCACACACACAGAAACTCACTTTTTTCAGTCTACTAGTGTGATAATCTACATCAGTTATCAAGTGGAATTATAGTAATTATATATCCTGGCAGTGAATTCCATTTGCCTTGTATATCAAGATCAACAAAATAGCTTTATTAGGTAAATACAGCTAGCAGTTATATGCATTTGGTGTGCGTTTGGCTCCATGTGAAACCAGATAACAGTAAAAAAAATTATTTTATCTGGCGTTTGGAACATAGTACTTGAATTTATTAATTCGTCTAACTTATCCTTCCTTAATCACGCCAGCCTAAAATAATTCGGTCTAAACTCATCTCACTGTGAGATTCTTTAAATCCAGTATGACTAAGAGGAAGATCTTTCAGTTTAGTCCCATCAGAAGAAGGAAGGGAACCCGCAAAGGGTGTTTGCACAAGGAGTTTAGCTATTCTTGAATCATAGCTTCGATGAAGAACTAACAAAATGATCCAAATGCAATAACATAAGTGTACTTCTATAGATGCGAAAATTACAGACCCCTACAACTATTTGACGAATAGGAAGGGTAGCGAACAACATTCTTGAAGATAGCTTATTCGATCTCCTTATAACTCTTTTTGTCAGGTTTTGGAGGATGTGTTAGGATTAATTTAATCACTGCACACACTCTCTCTCTCTCTCTAAATACCGAATACAATAATTTTTATTTTTATTTGGTTTAATACGACGTGCCAAACGCAAGATATAATCTAGATAAATGCACGAGCTCGAAATGGAAAAAATTAGGTAATTTTGTCGGGACCAGCAGACACGGGTCATTGGGAATCATACGTGCCCCATTTTATGCAAAGGTTCTAAGCAACCAATTAATATCCCTCTATTAGGCCACAAAGAATAACAAAACATTGTACCTGTCCTACATGTAATATTATTAGCTGAGTTGATTGGATTCCACTTTTGCAGCATGCACAAGTACTAGGGCTTGAATTTCTTTGAAATTATGACTATCTTTTTAAAGTGGTGACAATGTCAACCCCGTCACACTGCACGAGATATAATTCAAACTAAAATTTGAATGATATGTTTAATACGTTATATTTAATTTAAATAAGATAATCAACAAAATTCGTCACGTCTCAATTCTTAAAAATCATATTTAGTTCTATTCAATCCAGCATATCAGGCATAGTTTGAATATTGTGTTTTAGTATTTAACCATCCCACTTTAGTTTTTGAGAGCAAAATAGAAAAATTAGGTAAAACGAAAGGCAATCTATTTGTTTATTCTTCCCATATGTTTTAGTGGCCGTACATTATTTCCCATATGTTTTAGTGCCAACGATTTTACTTTAGTGTCAATTTCTTATTGATTGGGGGATGGAAAGTGAGTGAACAAAAGGGTATTTAAAGGCTTGCATGTTTGATTGGGATTTGGTGCCAAGAATTGGTGAAGCTCTAACTGGTCAATATACTTGGAAAGGTGAGTCGAAATTTGCTAAGCCTCTTTAGCTTTTAAGAAAAGGGCACGTTACATCTTTTACTTCTTTTTTATCATGACGTGCTTTTAAATTACATGCTTGTAGTATAATTTGTTTGAACATTTATGTTATTATGTTTAGCTATTTTATCAGTTCAAGTCCCCTCAGAACTATTAAGGTGAATACTCGATCGTAAACTTTAGAGTTTTGTGAAATTAATCGAGGTGCATACAAGCTGGTCCGGACACCCACGATTATAAAAAGAAAAAATGTTTAGCCATTTTATTGTTCACTTCCGTTTTTTCTTATTTTTTTTTTAATTTTTTGTATTGAATATTTTCATATATATATATACTTCTATTAGTGCATATTGTTAGAAAAATTAGGTAAGATATATGTGCACAAGGATTAAAGTAAAGATTAGTGCTTTTATGCAAGTTCCAAAAATAACAAAAGAAGTGAAAATATTTTAGGAATATAATGATCGAACTAGAAATAACTTAGCTCAAAAGCGATTGATTGAAGCAAGATAAATTGCTATCCTTGAGACCTATTCTTAGTGATGGCAAAAAAAAAAAAAAACCGCCCCGCCCCGCTCCGCTCCATTGCCATCTCTACCTATTCCTCTCTCAAGATACATAAACTGGTATTACAAGTATTTAAGAAAATATACACGAACTAAAATATTTTACCCCTTTAAAAGAAGTTCAAAGTCGGACTCAATTTATACATCCAACTATGCTACCTTTGTATTTTTCTTAAGCAATTCGTGACAGTACCCTCAAGCTATACCAGTTTTATTAACTTGTCCCATGTCGGAAGTTAGTTTAATTCTAGTTGGGATCAATACGAACTATATTTAATCCGAAACTCACTTATTTGCTAAATACTATAAGAAATGCTATTTGAACATAACCATGTACATAGCCAACATAATGGTCGTGGGCCTGGCACCCCTCCAATAGGGGGTCGCCACTCGGCTGTTATGTACCCCTTATGTACATGGCTATGTTTATGTAGCATTTTCCAAACACTATATGCTGCCAAACATGCTCTTAAATTATGAATTGAAAATAAGTAATTTTACCAAAGATTGTGAATGTTCTTTGACATGTTTCACTTCATACTACCTACTGACATTAAAATAATATTACAAGTAAATAAAAAAAATTAACTACATATTTTCCATCAATCTACTATTAAAAATATATTCTTCCAAACTAATGNCCCCCCCCCCCCCCCCCCCCCCCCCCCCCCCCCCCCCCCCACCCAATTTTCGATGGTTCCAATGTGAAAAAAGGACCAATATGGAGATGTTGACTTTAACAGTCACTTTTCCTCCAAGTAGTCTCCATAATAATTATTAAAAAGTTTTGTTCAATTAATTTTTTGTTACTTGTAAGTGGGTTTAACCAGACAAGAAGCATCGCGCGCAGGTACATATACAAAGCTTGACTTCATGAAGATGGGAAGTTTCATGTTGTTTGGAATTCAATCAAACTAGGAAATAAAAAATTGAAGAGAAATTCCATAGAAACTCCCAAGATTCATTTGTCTTGAACCTAACATATTTATTTAAAATGCCGACTCTACGACTCGCATGCACATTTTTCATTAATAGCTATAGAAATTTGCTTAAATACTATAATTTTTATTTTCTCAACAATTTTATATATGTATTGATCAGTAGCTTTAAACTAGGGGTTTTAAGGTTTAACTGGGGAGAATGGAGGAATCTTTGTCGTGAGAAAAAGTTTAAACGCACATGGACAATTTTTCTTTCTCTTTCCTTGTGTAGATTTTTAGTAGATTATCAGGGGAATGTAGAGCTGAGGAAGGTTTATGTAACGGGGGATTTTTGTGTCAGGCCCCTTTTTAGTGAGATAAAACAAAAAAGTTTACTTTTGGGGGAAATTAGTGCTTGTTTGTCTCCAATTTCGGAAGAAATAAAGTTTTGAATAGTATTTTTTGGAGAATGTATAGTTGAAAAGTAAAGTAATTTTATTGGTTTGTATGTAGAATATTTTATTGAGTAAATATGTAGTGCAGATTGTTTACTGTAGCAAACAATGTTTTATAAAATGGATGACAAACAAGGGCTAGGAAAATAATCATTTTTACATTTGAATGTCCATTATATCCTTTTTCTTACTAAAAAAAAAATGTACATGTTATTTGGTGGGTGTTCAACTTTTAAGCAAATCTTGAAAGCTTTCGAAAGAAGACTCATTTAATGAGATGGTTCATTTGTCTACTGACTATCTCATAAGATAGAAGACAACTCTACGGGTCTTGAAAATAATTATAATTGTCTAGAAAGGCAATTAGACTAATCAAGACAATTTTAAGCAGTTGAAACTGTTTTTGATTATTCGGACTGTCTACGCAAGATGGTTGGAACCTTTGCGATTAGTTGAACTGTCTTTCAAACCAGTTAGAACTATCTAGTGTATCATTCAATGTATTGTCTCGTAAAAAATAATAATAATAATTATGAATTCGAAGTTCATAAGAATTGCCTTATAAGTTGTGCGTCTACCAAATAATGATAATGTTATATGGAAAATTGAACATTAAGAGCATTTCCCATAGTTTCATTAAAAATGACCATTCTGCTAGTTTTCAGCATAAGTGGTCATTTTCTAAAATGACATGTTGCAATAGCCATTTATTGGTATTTCCTTTATGTTACTTTTTTGACTCAACTAACTTTTTTGTCCTCATTCACAATGCTTAAATAGAGTAATTTCTTGCTTAATTTATGCAATCATTTTGCCAATGTTGGTAATATTTTTATTTTTACTGCTGCTTTTTTGTGATTTCTTGAAGAGAATGATTCAGAATTATATTAAATGGCTAATGATTTATAAATTGTTTTAAATAAATGGACAACTTTGGACTGTATCAAGAAAAATTAAAAACTAAAATCTTGACATGACTGAATGGTACTCGCGTAGGTTCTTACACTAAGGAAGTTGCCATTGTTGTTACATATACTTCATCCTTCTTATTTCTCAAGTTCCCAACTGATGATAAAGCTTGCTCATCTTTCCCCCCATTTTTGATATTTTGCTTTGTTCCAATTTTTTAGACCTTTAGATGGATATTAGAATGATGTACAAAACTATTTCCCCTTGTACACATCCTGATTTACAAATCTAATACATGTGATCCAACTCTTTGGACCTTTCGGCTTATGTACTCTGCAGACTGCAAGTCTTAAACGAGAAAAATTGAAATTTTGAGGTGTAATATTGTGTTGGTTTGGAACAGTTACGTTTTGGCTCCAACCTTCTGTTATCCATTCGTGCTTTCAATCTGTCCGGCCTCTTGTAAACATGGCTGAGGTTGCTGATATGCCGCCTTCGGAGAGAAAGTGGACAATGCCAATCTTTGTTTTCTTCAAAGATGCTAGGTGAATGAACACTGCTACCCCTTACTTTGAATATGTATTACTCAGGCTTGCCAATCTGCTCAAATTCATACTTACAGGAAAAAGATCGGCTTAGTTCGTTTTATCATAGCTTATATTGAATATAAAAGTGGAGAAGAAAAAGATTTAGAAAAATGAATAGAAATTAGGATTGATCATATCTTTTACACTTTATCAGAAGATATAATTTCATTTTTTAATATTTTGTCTTTTGTTGGGTGTGCAGAAATGTTTTCAAAAGGGATGATCTTGGATTGGAAATACTACGGATTGCATTCCCGGCAGCTCTGGCATTAGCTGCTGATCCTATTGCTTCTTTAATTGATACAGCATTCATTGGCCAATTAGGTATTGTCTATTTTTGAATTCCCTGTATCCTCGAAGTAAATCATTTTGTCAATGGTGTGCTTTTATTGCCTTTGAAAAATTTTGTAAAAGAAAATCATCACCTATACGGATATGTTCGAATAAATAGTACTCATGAGGACTGGACAACATAGTAGTTCAATTTTTAGTTTCTTTTTCTTACTTAATTGTGTTATACAATTCACCTTACTAAACGAGCCATATAAGTTTCCCACCGTCTAATTCTTCCAATTTTCATAACTCAGTAATGTTTTGCTCTAGCGCTCATCCATTAATGTTGAACTTCTCTATAACCTGTAGATGACATCTTGTTTCAGGTTTACAAATTTCTTGAAGAAATGTTTGTACCAAATTTGTTTCTTTGACTTAGTTTTTGTTATTGCACAGGTCCAGTGGAAATAGCTGCTGTAGGAGTTTCCATTGCTATTTTTAATCAAGCCTCTAAGGTTACCATATTCCCACTTGTTAGTATCACAACTTCTTTCGTTGCTGAGGAAGACACGGCTAAAAGAATTAGTGATCAACAACAAAAAAGTGATAACTCAGAGAAAGGTACTTCCAAGAACAAAGAAACAGACGAGCTGGTTCACGAAGATGCCGTGCTCGAAAACTTAGAGAAGGGTTCGGCAGAAAATGATGTAACAAAAAAGTCAGCTTCAGAAGATGGTATGTTCCATGAGTGCTTACCTAGAAACTAAGGGGCCGTTCTCTTTGTATTTCAGTTTTGTGTTTTGAGTTTTGAATTCATTTTGAGTTTTGTGTTTTGGGGGTGTATTTTGAGATTGTTAAAAATGTGTTCTTTTTTACATTTTCAAAAATTGTTTTCGAAAATAAAAAAAGGNGAGATTGTTGAAAATATATACTTTTTTTTCCAAAATTTTTTTCGTATTGTGTTTTCTTTGTAAATTTTTAACTTGTTTTTAACAAACGCGTTTTAAAAAAAAGGAAAGAGAACGCATTTACACTATTTTAAAAAATCGAAAACAGAAAACGACCCAAAACAGCCAAAGAGAACGGCCCCTAAATGTCTGTGTTTTGGATAATGCCAACACTTCCAAGTAATAGGTTTAGATTAGTGTTTGGCATTTTGTGCAAACTAATCCAATATACATCCTTCACATATCCCTCTTTTATTCCCAACTGACGTGAGTGCAGGCAGCTTTACTTTGTGGGATTTTGACAGTTCCACCTAAAGGTGTAGAGTTGGGTTGGTCCGCCCAAGCCATAGGCAGCCTGCTGACTTGGGCGTTTTTCAAATTTCTTTTCAGAAAAAAATTTAAAATATTGGATAGCTGACCATACTAGGCCTCTCGACAGGCCATGCTGCTGGCCAGCCTGACCATCTCTAGATCCACCCAAAATCAAAAAGATTTGAAATGGTCGTAACTTAATTTCAAGGTGTCACCAATGTATACTTTGATTCCAAAAGTATAATTTATTAATGTCGTTCTTTCTTCAACAGGTTTCAGAACTACTACATGTAAGTCTCCAGATGTCATCATCAGCAATCCGAAGAAAGACAAACTTAGTAGTGAACGAAGACATATCCCTTCTGCATCGACAGCACTACTTCTTGGTGCTGTGCTTGGACTCCTTCAGACCATAATCCTCATATTTCTAGCAAAACCTTTTTTAGGTTTCATGGGTGTAAAATCTGTAAGTATCCACATAATGATATCGTAATATTTAAGTTGGTCATTAGTCTCTCCATCTCTCTTCTCTTACAAATTTAAATATGATGGCTGAATAAAAACTTTCCCGTTTCTTCATCTTCATTTTTATAGTACCTTTTCATCATGCATTGTCAAGTGAACAATAACCATTTGCCTGCACAGAGTATTCATATGTTCTTCAATTGATACACATCTTGAATGGTGATATAGGGATCTCCTATGCTAGCCCCTGCACTTAAGTATTTGACACTAAGATCACTTGGGGCTCCAGCTGTTCTCCTTTCTTTGGCCATGCAAGGAGTCTTTCGAGGTTTCAAGGACACTAAAACTCCACTTTTTGCCACTGGTAAGTCAATTACTCTACTTTTTTTCCTTCTTTTTCATTTGTCTATACATTCATTCTTTATTCTTTTCATGACAACCATTTGAATCTTCTCTTAGCAAACAATTTGAATCTCTTGATTGTGTTCTTGTCATTTCTTACAAGAGATTCCAGGAGAAACCTTAATAGTATAATCTTCCAATTAATAAGGCTAAAATCTTGCCCGAACAAGTGAAAAATGGAAGCCCCCTTCTTGCTAAATTCCCTCATACAGATACATAGTAAAGCAACTTTAAGTTTTTGTTTATACATATATATAGAACAAAATTTAAATTTATCCTCAAAAATTCAAATACCTGATCTTATTGTAGTTTTTCTTTCTGATAATAGTTGCAGGAGATTTGGCAAACATAATTTTGGATCCAATTCTTATATTTGTGTGCCATATGGGTGTAAGCGGTGCTGCCATTGCACATGTCCTTTCTCAGTAAGTTTTGTATCCATACTCTATCCATTAGACTCTTGATTTGTTAGTACGATAGGACCAAAGGATAAAAACAAGTAGAAACTGGTTTTGTAGGTACTTGATCTCTGTGATTCTCTTATGCCATTTCCATATGTGTAGTATTATTTAGCATTTCACAGATTCCTCCGATACCATATTGTTGTTTGTTCACGGCACCTTTAATGTAAAATTTTCCTCATGTGGAAACTGGGTTTATAGGTACTTGATCTCTGTGATTCTCTTGTGCAAATTGATGAAACAAGTTAATTTATTACCTCCGAGTCTTGGGGATTTGCAGTTCAGTAGATTCCTCAAGAATGGTTAGTCCCTTAATAACCTTTTTAATTGCTTCGGTCGAATATATTCATTGACATTTTGTTATGTGATTGAACACAGGTTTTCTGTTACTAGCAAGAGTTATAGCTGTGACTATCTGTGTGACTTTGGCTGCATCAATGGCTGCAAGGCTAGGTCCAACACCTATGGCTGCCTTTCAGATATGCTTACAGGTCTGGATGACATCGTCACTTCTTGCTGATGGTTTGGCTGTTGCGGGACAGGTAACAACTTTTTAACAGATTGTTGAATCTTTTGTCTCCAAATTGAATCATTTATAGAAGCAAAATCTGAAAGCAATCAAACTAATATGGGGTAGGCTATAAATCAGTTTAAAAAATTTTTAAGATCAAGAGAATCTATTTCGTGCAGTCTTTTCTCTGCAGAAATAAGAACAAAAATGTTTTAATGAAGGTGGGGAGTGCCTACATTTCCTCCTCATTGTAAACTTTCAAAACAAAATCTTAGTCTTTAAGCTCCAGATTAATAGTAGTGGATGAATACCGATATGCTGAAGCTATTCTCTTAAAAAAGGTCAAAAAGAAATTGGGAAGTGTGTCACATAGTTTTAAGCTCACTTTCAACCGATTGCAACCCTCCTCCTTTGGAACCGACTTTGAAACAGATGCAGAGTGGGAAATAAGACTGCGAACTTAGATATTTTCTTGAAGACTCAAACTAGGTTACGAGTCTTTCAAATTGAAGACGAGTTTCATCAGTTTGTCCATTCAACAAAAATCAATCCAAGTAGCAGTGTTATCTTTTTCAGTATAGTTGGTTGATTCTGTCTGCCTTTATCTGTTTGCCACTTTTCCAGGCTATCCTTGCTTGTGCATTTGCTGAGAAGGACTATCAGAAAGCAGCTGCTACTGCAGCCCGAGTACTACAGGTAGATTTCATTCGAATGGCATTTTTTCTCATCTGTATTGTAGAGATTAGTGTACTGGCTGATCAAGAATTGTAAAATGCTCGAGGTAAAGAAAGAGATGTTCCACATTTTCCGTGAGCAGAATGATCTTTTCTTGTAAAGATTATCGCGACAAGCTTGTTAAAGCTTTACTGGGATATAGTCTTGCTTTTCTGTGCATCAATAGTTACTCCACATATTGCTTGACATAAACAAACAGTGGATTTGCTGAGCAATTTGCTATTCCTCCATTGATTCCTAAGAAAAAATTTCACTAATGTTCAAATCAGACTTCATTAGCACAACATAGAAGTTCTTGGTGCCTGTCAAACCAGTAAAAGATCTCCTTTTACTTTTAGTTTCTTCAAAAAGACATAATTTAGCTAAACTGAGATGTGTCTCCTCTCATGCAGATGGGATTTGTACTGGGACTTGGACTTGCTCTTTTTGTCGGACTTGGTTTGCAATTTGGATCCGGAATATTTTCGAAGGACAAAAACGTTATTCACATGATATCTATAGGCATCCCGGTATCTCCTCACACACTGGCTGAAATTATACATAGTGCTTCAATTATTACGTATTTTAACCTCTGCTTTATCATCAGTTTGTTGCAGCTACACAGCCAATAAACTCATTAGCGTTTGTTTTTGATGGCGTTAACTTTGGAGCATCCGATTTTGCATTTTCTGCATACTCCATGGTAAATTTATCACCCTTTGTCTGCATAGGGTGAAGCCTTCTCACTTCTCAGTAGAATGTGTGATAGTTGTTAAGAATTCATTAGATTTGGATCTTCATCTAAGATATGACAATGAACCGAACAGCATGGTGGAAAAGGATTCTTGTAGCTGAACCAATTTTCCAAGTATATAATAAGAAAGTTTCTGATTAATTATAAACTTCCATTTCAGGTTCTAGTGTCTGCAGTAAGCATTGGGTTCCTTTTTTTCCTCTCCACTACTAATGGTTTCATTGGAATATGGTTTGCTTTAACAATTTATATGGGATTGAGAGCATTTGCCGGTGTTTGGAGGTAATTTCTCTAACTTGGCATGCAAATAAACAATCATCAATTCAACTATTATGCTCTATTAAGAATTTTAATCAGACTCTTAAACTGAAATATTTGGAGAAAAAAATTGGTTTTCTATTTGCAGGATGGGAACAGGAACCGGGCCTTGGAAATTTCTTAGAGGCCGATTGTTGCCATAGATATGATTTCGTTCTTAGAATTTCTGGAAGCTACCAAATAAGATCATATTATTACATTTACCCTTCATTTCTTGTTTACTTGTTTTTGTTTCTGCATTGTTCTTCGGGTAGAAATTGCACTGTACTACTTTCTACCAGTATTTGTATAATTAATAGTCCTGCTTCGCTATAAGTTTGAATCCACTCCAACATTAGTTGGGTATGAATGTCTAGCCTTTGTTTTAACTCTTTTTATACCAAACAGTAGAAGGGATGTCACGACTCCCTTGGACCATGAACTGCTGGCTCAGGCAGGACTAATGTATTTGGCATGCCGGGCCAAAACCATGGCTGGGCACAGTCCACAGGGGTAGTTGCCGAGCCATCCTCGACCAGACCACAGTTTATCTATATATCGTTAGATTCAGCTTTGACTTTGGGTTCCTGGGTCGTCCCAAGAATTAAGTTAACCCGTTTGGCCCCCATTTTCTTCCATTACATTACATTAATTTTTTTTTCTTCATTTCAACCACACATTCATCAAATAAAATAATACTACACACAAATCTAAAATTTTTCATTACTTTTCTACCACACATTCTCCCATCAATCACTATTCCAAAAATTTTCAACACCCCAAAATGGGGGCCAAACAGGGGCTTAATTTTACTAATCCCAAAAAAATATTATTATTTTTCTTTATCTTATCTTCATTTCAACCACACATTCATCAAATAAAATAATACTACACACAAATCTAAAATTTTTCATTACTTTTCTACCACACATTCTCCCATCAATCACTATTCCAAAAATTTTCAACACCCCAAAATGGGGGCCAAACATGGGCTAAATAAAGAATGAAAACGAAAAGGAAAATGCATCTAATATCTTCAAGATGGCCAACAAACATTGTGGTGACTCGGTTCCTGACTGCCAGAGAAATTGATGGCTAAGCTTCTATATTGAGAATTCATGGAAGACGAACAGAAAAAGATTAGGTTGCAAGCACATTTTTGGGTTATAATATATCGAATGCATTTTTACTGACAATTTAGTAAGATCTTTCTTCAGTTCTGATAAAACAAAACGAAACTCCAACTGGTTTTCAGAGTTCTGATAGAGGACAGTTGCCTAACTTCATGTCCAACATATAGAGTTTGGCAACTTTGTACATAATCTCGTTAGCACTTAGATAATGAAACTGGAAGTCACCTACAAAATCAGCTAACAATAAGACAATAAGTGGAGCAATACAATTACAGCAAGGGACAAAAAAGCCAGGTGAATTTAACTAAGAAAATACTCCATTTATGCATTACATCACATTGTGAGGTTCCTTCGTGTAGCTTCCATTTTCAGCAAAAGGTCTTTGATATCTGTTTCCATCCTCATTTTCATATTGAAGTATTCCTGGTATGCTCTTTCAAGACCCTGGAGTTCTTCCACTTTTTGTTTATGCATCTCATCTGCCTCGGCCAATCGCAATTTTGCAATTCGGGTTGTATATTCTTCTCCAATCCTTTCATTTTTCGTGACTGCAATGCTGTTCAGAGCTTCAGCTTCTCTTCTTGCATCATCAGCACGTGCTTGAAACATCTTAGATTCTGCTTGCTTAATTCTCACGATGCTCTCCAATTCATCATAAACAGGTTCTTTCCCAGTTCGTAAATCCATGTTCATTTTGTATTTATCATCCCTATCGCCATCAAAACTTGAAAGTAAACTATAAGATTTTTCCAAACGAGGAGCCTTGTCCGAAGAAACGGATTTTAGCCACATGGGTCCTTGGCTGGACCCAGCAATCCCATTCCTGCCATCTTTATTTTTTGTTGACAAATCTTTCTTGGATTCGATGGGAACAAAGGCCGGCTTCAACAAATCGGATTCTGCAATTAAAGAGATGCACAAAGATATTATTTTAGAGAGAGAGAGAGAGAGAGAGAGAGAGAGAGAGAGAGAGTTTTGTGGCCCTTGCATTATCAGGGATAAAACATACAGACTAGCATAGCTCATCCTTTCCGTTTCCAATTTCATTTCATTTACCCTTTTCTACCCATTATTTTTTCTGTCTCACCGAGCAGTGGTGGTGGCGGGTGTGGGGAGGGTTAATAATGATCTTAGATTCTACAAAAAGATGGTCCATATATCTTATGCAACTGTAGCAGCAAAACACATTAAATATTTACAAGAAGAATTTTCAAGGTCAATATGACGATATTTTAACTAATCAGCATAACAGAGAATACAGAACACCTGGTGAAAATACAGCAGTTACAGACCACCTAGAGATGCTCACATGTAGCAAAAAGAAGAGGCAGCTGTTAAAATGTTGAAAACACAACAAAAATAGATTCACAAGAATCACTGGGCCCGAGCTTTAGACCTTGAACTTCCCGGGTAGTTTAACTACTCATGCTGCTAGAGAATTGGATTATCCTTTTACAGCATAAAATTCCATAAGAAACTAAGAGCAATGAAATAAAGGAGTCGGACAATCAACCATCAAAAAGTTATATAGTGCGACTTCCATGTGACAATGATCAACACAGAAACTAACAATAAATCAACAAAGAAGTTTCCAAAAATCTTAAACAAATTCAAGTCCGGAAGTCTGTGCTATAGCTCTAATATTATATGGGTATTGGAAGTTAGTAATGTATGAGATGTGCTAAAATAAGGTAGGTTCTTTTAAAATATATAAACTTAGCAAAACTAGTCGAATTTGATAAGGCATTGAGTGCTTACCATTGAGGAAACCTAGAATATGATCCTGCACCTCTTGAAGGTAAGCCCTATTTGCCAATTTAGACAGCATCTGACTGGCAATCTCATGCAGTCGTTTCCCTCTCAAATCCTCACTGGCAGAGAATATTCTTCTCACATATTCAAGCTCTCTGGAAAGTGTTTCTGCTGTCCATTCTTTGACATAGTTCTGGAAAACTTCCTTCACAAAGCCAAACATCTCAGAAGGATGATCACAGGCAACACAGTGAAATTGCATTTCTGTACTGCCTTGAGCTGATGCGCTACGCCCATTTCTGATATAGGATTCCCGTAATCCACAATCGGCATGACACCAATGTAGACATACATCACATCCAACCCAACTGCATGTGTTCGATGCCATGTCAAACTTTGAACAAACAAGGCACATGCACTCCCTGCAAAAACCATTCTTCTGTGTGCAAATTTTGCAATCACATTCATCCACAGGCACAGGACTCCGGCATGTAAGATTCCTACACCTTAAATTTAGAAATATCTCGGCCAAATCAGAAGATGGTACATTGCAATTCGGATGAAGAAATTCCTGGAGACCGGTTTTCAGAGCCACCAAGATCTCCAATTGACTAACATGCGACTTCACTAGCATGTCCAGGGTACTATCTTGTCTGTTTCTCAGTGCTTTCTGCAAAGCACTCAGCTGCCACTGCTTACCTGGGTTTAAGATGATTTCGCAAACATAATCCTTCACACATGTCAAGTGTTGTTCGGTCATTTCATTAAACATCCTGGCCATCGTATGAAGTGGTTCAGCGACTATCATAGTAACAACTGACTCAGCAAAGTCAGCTCCAACCACCAGTGCTTGCTCTTTTCCCTCTGGGTTACTGATCCTATGTGAACTAGCGTTATCTCTATTTTTCATCACAGGTCTCCTGTCTTTGCTATATTCAGGTCTATTTTCATGAGATCCAATACTATGCGAAGGAGATATAATATCATTTAGTTGCAGAGATTGTGCTCCACGTAAATGTTTAGTAACACTTAATTGCCTATCTAGGCCAATGGGTAATTTTGAGCTTCCCTCTACAGCTCTTACATGTAATACAGGTTGTCCGCTTGAATTTCCTTGAGAAACTTGAGACTGATGGTGCAAGCTATTTCCTATAGAAGTGCCTTGATAGATTGGAACTTCTTTGTTCTTATGGTCATCTGAAGACAGAGCTTTCCAATCCACTCCCTGAAATATGGGCCGACTACCAACAGATTTCTCATAATCATATGCATCGTAAGTCAGGGAACAGCTAGGGTTGTGAGTGAACTGCTGAGAACCCGAAAAAGACATAGATGCAGTAAATCCATCAGAATTTGTTTGAAATGTGCTAGGAAAGGACTGAGCACTCCTTGCATGACTAGGAGAACCAGGATCCTGGCCTCTATTTTGGGCACCAATAGGCAATAAAACATTTGGCAAGCTAAGAGAAAGGTCAAGAGCAAGTTTTTCATCTTTATGCGTGTTCTGAGGTGATTGCTCGACTTTCTCATGCTTCTTAACTGGATCATTGGAGAAAAATTCAAATCCTCTAGTAATCGGTCCTTCAAAACCAGCGTCTTCAAATGTTGTGAGGCCCCTTGATTTGTTTCCAACCTCGAAACCAGTTTCCAATAGATGAGTACCATTTGAGGGTGAGACAGCAATGTTTTTGCCCTTATCCTTCAAATTTTGGGCTGTCTCCTCTTTCAAGGGCACTGCAGTTTCTTCAGCAAACCCCTTGTTTACTTTTGGCACATCAGTATTAGCTGCCTTAACATCAAGATCAGTACCTTTGTCTTCCCCTTGTTCCTTTTGTACAGTTGATGGCTTTTCAGCAAATGTAGTGTCTGCATCCTCCTTATCATAGCTTCCTCTTCTAGCCTCTTCTTCATCATTACCTCCACCATTATCTCCCGAGGCCTCATTTTCATCTCCACTTCCACTTATCCCAAGGAGTGAACTGTCCTTAACATCCGGCAACTCAATAACTTTATTTGTTATGTCTTGAACATCTTCCAATGTTCCAACTTCTGCTGGCTCCTCATGACTACCCACTTTACTCATATCTCCCATTTCTAAAGGTGAGGAATTTTCCTTTTGCTGCAAAACTTTTTCCTGAATGTGATGTTCATGATGGAGCTCCATCTGAGAGGAGTTAAATTTAACAGCAGCTTGCTTAGGAGAAAGCACAGGTTGAGGGTCAGGTTCCAGCTCCCCCTCTTCCCTTTCACTGCTAGGGGCACCACTATCCACAGGCAAATCTTCACTTCTTTTGACTTCAAAACTCTTGGACTGATCGCTGACAGAATCCTTCGACCAAGCAGGAGACTTTGCATCTCTTGGTCCCTGGGGGGATTTCACCTTACCAACATCCTCTAACTCCACTCTATTTCCTCTAGCTAACTCACTACCACTACTTCTGTTTCCATCATCTCCATCTTTCCCTCCACTAAACCTTCGCCATGATGAAACACTCCCCTCCCTCCTTGACCTTTTACTCTCTGACCTAAACCCTTTTGGAAACTCCCTCCTAGGCCCTGAAAAGCTTTCAGACCGATGAATTCGATCCATGCCATACCCAACCCGAGGCGAAGAACTCAGAATCCCTCTCTCATTTCCCTCTCTATGCCGATCATAGCTCTTCCTTCTATCATAACAATCCATGTCATAATCTGAACTCTTTCTGACCGATCTTGAACCGTCCCGATCATCTTCTAACCGATCATACCTGGATGATGATGATGACAGCCCCTTTCTCCCACTCTCAGAAGACTTGTAATAAGAGCTCCTGTGGGAAGATGAGCGGTGCAAACCCGGATCCTCCTCCCTTCTTCCCCAATCTTTAATAACACCCTTCTCCCCATATGAGTCAAGATCATCACTTGACCTCAATCTTTTCATAATTTTAAACTTCAAAAATAACTAACTTCACACGATCCAATACACAGAACATCAAACAAATTCACCGAAAATCATGATTTTTGCACGATTTTCACATACGGTTACAAATGCTCATTACTTCATAGAAATCCAACTAAAATACGACACTAACTAATCAAATTAAGAAAACCAAAGAAAAAACCTTCGACACCCAAACCTGAATGTATAGGAGAAACTACTTATCTCAATCGTGCATTAAATTCAATCTCCAGGTAAAAAAAATCTTGATTGAGCTGAAACCCTACGGACCAGATGTGTCAAACTTTTCAACACTACCAACAAAATTTAGAAAATAAAACAAATCTGAGCTTTGTAACCCTAATTTTGAAAATCCAAACTTTCCAATTTGAAGCCTTTCAATACACAGATTCAAAGACCCTTATCAGAAAATTACTGATACCCGCGTCTTTATATAAAATTTATCCACGGGTGTATCAATAGGTGGGTGGTTGTATTGTCAGTCAACGGAGATTTAACAGCTGAGTTCGGGGGTTATAAGGAGAGTTGGATGCGTAAAGTGCGTAGAGAGAGCACAGGTCAAGGATTTTCGAAGATGGGGAGGACGGGGTGCGCACTACCCTCAGAGGCGCAAGTTAGAGAAACATTTTAGTCAACTGTCATTTGAAAAGTTGTGACCTTTCCACGTCAGCATGTGATTTGAAATATCAATATTTGTCAGGTAGCAGACAAATCGGTCTACTTTTTTTACTAATGGACGACTTTTCTTTCTTGATTCTAAATAAATTATTATTTCTCCTCATAAAAATAAAAAGCAAAATACTTTGTTTTGATGCATTTTTGGCTTGTATGATTTTGAAATATGGGAGTCCAATCGAGAAAAGTAGAGAACTCGATTTCAGAGTTATCTGTTTGACTACACCTCCTCGACTATGGCTTTCGCGGAGAGGTCTAACATATAATTCCTCCGTAAATTATACGTGATCTTAAAAGATTTTGAATCGAGAGAAATAACGTCTTATCATAATACAAGATGATACTTGCATCAGTAAAAAGAATATTAACACCCTTGATTCACTTTTTATCCTACAAACATGAAACATAATCTTTATGTTGTGTATCCATGATCATGATTCTTGGTTAGTAACATCCACTAATTAACATTTGGTCAACCATAATATTAATTATCAAGGATCTAAATCGATTGACACCCTAATCAAGTACCAAATACATTAGTTGAAAACTAACTAAATCTTATTGTATAATAATAATAATCACTCACCATATTTGAATTAATATTACCAATTGGATTAAAGAATTATTAATTAAGAATCGGTTTGACAGCATTATAGAGTGATCCTAAAGTTGACTCATGTTTCGAATATTGATATATTTTAATCAAACTAATCAACATTAAACGTGTGTTTTATAAGTGGTGTAAAAATAATATGTGAATATATGTGAATGTTAATTAATTTAGAATTAATATTAGGAAATATATACGTAACAATGAAAAATCATTTATTTAATTTTCAGTTAAGTAAAATTGAATATTAATTAGCCTACGTGAACGTAAATAATGAAATGCATTATTGTGTAAAATTTTAATTAACTTATAATTAGAATCAATAACAGTGAAATGCATAAATGAAAATAAATATTAATTAAATTAATGTGAATGTTAATTAATTGAGAATTAATAATAGGAAATTCATATATTAATGAAAGCAAACAAGTTAGATAAATCTATTAAATGTACATGTACATTGATGATAACTAAATGGTTAAATAAATTAAATACATAAAAAGAACGAAAAAGTAAGGTATTATTGAAATAATTAAATTATATTAGGACTATTGTCCAAAAAATAATTCTCACTTGATATGATATTTAATTTCAATTAAGTAAAATTGGATATTAATTAATATACATGAACGTGAATAGTGAAATACTTTCTTAAATATGAATTAACTATAATTAGAATTAATAACACTAAAAATGCATAAATGAATATGAATATTAATTAAATGCATATAAATATTAATTAATTGAGAATTAATAATATGAAATTCATACATTAATAAAAGCATACGGGTAAAATGAATCTGTCAAATATACATGTATATTAATAACACCTAAATGGTTAAATAAATTAAATACATATTGAAAAACGAAAAGTAAGTTATTATTAAAATAATTGAATTATAGTATGGATAGAATCGTTCAAAAGATAATTCTCATTTGATATAATATTTAATATATTATAAATATAACACTGAACCAATCAAAAACCATAAATATTTTTCTAATATGTCATCGTGATAACCATTTATTATTTATAAGAAATAGTGATATGGTCAAGTTTTTACTTTAAAGAGGAAAAAAAGAAAAATTGACAAGTCAAGTTTGACTGTGTAAAAAGTTTACATATAAATAAATTTACTTATAAGTACAATCCAAATTGTAAGTAAGCTATTTAATTTGAGTAAGATAAAAGTTATTCTCCATAAAAATTTAGATTTTAGTTTAAATCTAAGTCAATAATTAATTTTAATCACATATATCATGAGTTTCACAACTTTTCAATCATTTTTATCAAAATTCACTAAAATTTTGAGTTTAATCCTCACCGAATAAGGACTAAGTTTTCTTTTAGTGAAGAGAAGAATAAATCCAGTCTAGTGAATATTGCTGCATTGGCATGCTGTGATCAAATTTTGACATAGTTGTCAAATAATAGATGGCGAAATGAAATTGTGAAGATGGAGTAGAATCGAACAGTCTAGTCCAATTTGTTCTTTCGATTTACAGTAATTTTACCAGCCCATAATATCTACATTAATTGAGGTCTTTAAGGAGTATACAAAACATACTCATTTAAACAAAACTTTATAGTAAGGTGAGTATAAATTGCCACGGTTTCAAAACAAAGCTAAGGAGGCATCGTTGAGGGAAAAAAGTTGTACAAAAGAATGCCCCGACTCGTTATACAAGTGGAGGTAGCAAGTCTAACAAGAGCCAAAATCTGACACAGTCGTTTGAATCAAGGTCATCTTGAATAGCAATAAAATGTAAGCCTCCGTAGGTCTTCTTTACTGCTTCCCAAGTTTTAGCTTCCTCGGTAGTTTTGGGTGTTTTCTTGTACGTAGCATAAATGTAGGCTACGTAGCGTGTAGAGATCCTGACAAAGAAATAAAGACGTTTTGGCTGCATCAGCTTAAATTGAACAGACTTCTAGACCGTTCATCCAAGCTGCAGCAATGCATAACAAGGTGCTTTATAGAAATAGAGTAACATTGTTCGATAGAAGCAAAGAATATACAATAACATTGTTTGATGGAAGCAAAGAATATACAATAACTTGAGGTTTAAATGCGCGCACGAATTATTCTTGAATAGAAAAGAAAAATTACCTACTAATGGTTTAGCTCGTGAAGTTGCAACGGCAAGTCCAGGAATCAATGTCTTGTCATCAACTTCGAATATTCCTAGAAGATCCAAATCTAAAGTTACACCAAATCTTGTGTCCAAACATGACAATTCCTCCTGAACAGTTTAGAAGAGAGAGCTAGATCTGATCATGATGGTAAAATAACATTTCCTCACACAGTTTAGCTATGGAAACTGTGACGCATTTACGATGATAAAACATAGAATTTTATAATCAAATTCAAGATAATGGAGAACTCTTGAAGCGCATAAAAATCAATGAAGTTCATGGTCACTCCCAACTGCAGCTAATCGAAAACCCAGGTTTCTTAAACTCGAGATGAACTATCAAAAAAATAAGATAGTTTTGCATAATGTAACTTAACTCAATTCTCATTTGCACATACCAGAAAATGATAACTGCACAAAAGCCCTTTTTCCTCCATAGAGATTGTTATGTTTTCCGGATCATAAGATAATAAGGACAATGAAATAGAGATGAAAAGAACAAGAACACAAGAAGTTGAGAGGAGAATTCACTATAAAATCAATAATTTTGTGTTTACGATATTAAGATTTCAATAATCAATTGAAATCTAGACTTTCAAGAATTTTTTTTCTCTCACTTCTCTCAATGTTAGAATAAAAATAATATTACAAAACGTGACCTATATATAAGAAAACCCTAGGAACAAGTTGTAATAGAAAAAAAGTCCAAAAACGCATCAAATAGATGAAACGGGCTTGGACCGAAAAATGCTGTCACTCGAGCTACAGTCGAGCGACAACCCCTCGCCCGAGTGAGGGACGAGCGACAGTCGGATGACGAAGTCTCGAATTGTTTTCCACCAATTTCGCTCAAGCGTCCAGTTAGCGCCAGGCTAGCGAAAATGCGACGACTTTTTC